>JAUZNC010011563.1:0-30430 GCA_034780395.1 Vannuccia rotundouncinata | reverse complement strand
GTATGTATGTATGTATGTATGTATGTATGTATGTATGTATGTATGTATGTATGTATGTATGTATGTATGTATGTATACTTAATTCTCATTAAAAAGCTCAAATAATAACAGTGTATATATATTTTATCTTTGAATTTTATTGTTTCTCTTTTTGTCTAGTTCAAATTTATTTTTATATACGGGTTTTAGAAGTCGAGGACAGCAAATACAATCTGACAGGAGCTGTTGATAAATTTGAATTTTACCTAATTTAAAAAAAAAATTGTTTTTACTTAGTGTACTTTGAACTGTAGTAACTATAGACGTAAATCAGGGCCGCATCAACATTTGATAGTTATTACACGACTTCAACTGCGCAAATTATGGTAGCTACACAAGAACACAAGAACGAAATTCAATGCAGACTGAAAGAGTAGTCAAGATCTGACAATTATTCCAAATAAAGGGATGAATGTCACAGAATGATACACAAATGAATGCCTCGGTTCTCACCATTTTCCTATGATAACAATCATCACTATATAGAGACTAACAAGAAAGTAAAGAGAAAACCAAGAACACGATGGAATTAGCAAAAGTGAACTGGAAGAACTTCTCAGATGATAATGAGAAAGACGCTGAGGACTACAACGGAGAAAGAGATTTCAAAAATATCTACAGTTTTCTAAAAGAGAGAACTATTAAAGCAGCAGATAATAACATCAAGAAGGTTACGATTTAGAAGCGTGAACTCAAGTTGGATGAGTAAAGAGATAATAGACAAGATCAATCAAAGAAACAAACTAATAAGAAATATTGTGAAAAACAAAGTAAAGTGGGTAGAAAAGTGCAGAGAAATCAGAAAAATTGCAAAAAGTGGCAAAAGAGAATAAATGTAAAGAGTTCATCAATGATGTAAAAATAAATAGAAACACAGAAAATTTGGAAAATTGCGAAGTCTGGTAGGAAACCCAAAAACAAATGGACCAAATACTGATTTTATTCATGACGGGAAGGAGGTATTCAGTGATGAGAAAGCTAATATTATCATGAAGTACTATGCGGATGGGAATAAGATAAAATTCAATGCAAAAGATTGAGATTATAACAGAGAAGTGAAGAAAAAGCTAAGATCTCTCAGAAATGAAGACACTGAGGCCGAAAGCGAGTTCAACATAAGTGAACTAAAAGGAGCTATACATCAGAAGAAAGGCAAAGGAGCAGCAGGTGCAGATGACATATGATGATAAAAAATTACGACAGCGAAACTCTTCCTCTCCTCCTAAAGTGCATAAATGACTCATGGAACAAGGGCAAATTCCCACAAGAATGAAAAGAGGCGGTCATCCTCCCTCTGCTGAAGTCCAAGAAACCAGCTACGAGAGTCGATTTATACCGACCTGTAAGCCTAACATCTTGTATCGCTAAAGTTTCCGAAAGAATTGTTGCAAACAAAATCATGCGGCTAGCAAAACATCAGTCATTGATCAACGATAACCAAACAGGTTTCCGGAAATTTAGATCTACAGAAGACCAGATAATCAAAATCTTACAAAAAATAAGCGATGGCTTCCAAAAAAAATTATGAAAAGAAACTGTTCTGGCTTTCATGGCATACGACAAAATTTGGAATTACGGACTCTATGACAGATTAATCCAAAAGAACATCCAGAACAAGAGGCATAAGTGGATGGCATTATACCAAGGTCTTCCGCAATACTTTTCTCTTCAATATCCACACGCTCATAGATCAAATACCGGAAGACTTGTGTTAGTTTATTCGTAGAAAATGGTGCAATATGGAGATCAGACCATAACAAACAAGCTGCTCGAAACATATCAAAAAGATCTTTCAGAGATGATAAATCTGCACATCCGCGCATCAGTATCACGTATGAAAAGAATTAAAAAAATTCAAGAAAGACTCGCCCAACTGAAGACTGGACACTATATAACAAGTTACAGGCCTACAAACCCAGAATTTGCGAAGAAGATCCTACTTGCAAGGGATGTGGTATTGAGCCAGAAGATGTGATTCACTAGCTGCAACAATGTCCAGCTAAAGGGAACTTGCGTTCAAGAATATTCGGTGGTCCCTTTCCCTCCCTAGACATCCTTTTTGAAAATTCCGAGGAGGTAGATACGTTTGCCGAGGCTATACTCTAGCCTCGACATATAGTCAATCACTCACTCACTCACTCACTCAACATTTTAAGGGGCCTTGGACAAAGTGTGTCCAGAGGGCCCCAGATTTTGGTTTTATGACTTAAGTGAACGCACGAGTACTGTGATATGTATAATTGATTTGGACACAATTTTAATATAGCTGCCAATAATATATATTTTTATCAAATTGCAATTATGCGGCCTTTTAGTGCAATCATTTAGTGCAATTATGCGACCTGAGACGGATTAACCTAAATATATAATGTGTATATAGATAGCTATATAGTTTTTGATATTTTTCTTTTCAAATTAAGAATCTGTGGCAAATGTTCATATTGAAATATATATTGAAATATTGATATATTGATATATTGATATATACTGATATATTGAAAAATTAGAACTTCTTGTCCACAAAGTTGTAACGATGTGCTGACTTGCTAAACATAAAAAACTTCTATCAGGGGATCGCATAGGATAAGTAATTTATTCTATAGCAGATCAGTAAATCTTTTGTGTTATAATAATGAGTATATATTAGGAAAAAATTATTTCATAAATGAATATAGGTAGGTACTTAAAAATATTTGGGTTGAATATATTATATTAATATATTCCGAACTTTGTACTGTTATATTTTATTTTGGTATCGTTTTTTGAATGTATTGATCATATAGGTATAGAAATTCAAAGTTTTGCTAAATGGTTTATCAATAGGGCAACCTAAGTAAATTATCTGATAATTATTGGTATATAATTTTGAGATATTTTCATTATGTGACATAATATACGAGGTAGACGTAATCAATTTATTTTAACAAATACTAACGTAATATATAATGCAAAGTATAAATGGGGTAGGATATTACTACAAGAGTTGCATTTGGCGCTAGAGTGATTCTTACAGCATTTAGGTACACATTCGTGTTACGTACGCCAGCTCATATGTCGCCGAGTATTTTGACAGGGCCAAATAAATTGTATTTACTCAGCCGAAATTCGCTGGTGCGATGACGATATTTTCAAAAATTGAGACGTAATTAAAAGTTGACTTCGTCAAGCTTGTCACATAAAAGATTTAACTAAAATCAAGTCAGTTCGTCAAGATCGATTGCAACCCAAAAGGTTGATCCCATCCATCTCGATCGTAATTCATATAAAAGCGCACAGGCTGGTCTCAGGAATATATTGTCCGACTTTTAGGGATAAATTTGAGAGGGTTCGTACGCAACCCCCCCCCCCCACCCTGGCGACGCCATTGTATATACCTATGTAATTATTAATAATCCGTTTAGTTACCTAATTATAATTTCGTCGCGGGCCCTTAAGAGGTAGCTGAAGCTGTATCATAGTCATGGTAATCCTGTATACTATGTAAGTAAAATCTAAGTACATATTTAGGTATTTATACTATATTATTTATAATTGTCGTAAATATATATAACTTCCCTTTCGCCGTTATTAAAATTTTCAGTCAAAAAATAATACTCTTAAACATAATAAAAATATTTCTATTAAAAAATTGAGAATTTTTAATACCTATATTATAATATTATAATACATATCTGATAATTTGACATTTTTAAATAAAAATTATAGAAAATTGATTTTATAATCCAATTATAATTAGTTTAAATAATTCCTAAATGGTCAGCTCCACGATGGTCTAGCGGTTAGGATTCCTGGCTTTCACCCAGGCGGCCCGGGTTCGACTCCCGGTCGTGGAAATTTTTGAATTTTTTTTAATAAATCTGATCTAAATATAATGACTATATATGAATTAGGGAAATTAAATAACACTATTCAGAAATATTATATTTTTAATATTTCCATAGAAATCTGCGTTTATTGCTTATATCTTTTAATTGCAATCAGTTTTTAATATTTAAAATTGATCATTTTAAAAAATTATAATTAAATTAACCTTACTACTTGAAGTATAATAGTAACATATATATAGAATAAATAAACATAAATGTGCTTGATCAAGGCTAATTATAATTTTAAAAATATTCATTCACATTATTTATTATACTATAACAAAACCGTAGGAGTAGATAGCACTTTTCAGGATAGAAAAAATTAAACCCATTTGAAATATTGGTTTCGTCGAGCGTAAATACTTATACATTTATTGTATGTACACCCACCCTCTTAATATTGGACGTAGGTACCACTTTTTAAAACATTGCTACAACGAGACAGTATTATCGTTTTAATAAAGTCTTGATTTCATTTATTTTTTATTTTTTATTTTTATATTTTCATTATTACTTTAAATAGTAGGATTACTTATATTAAAAAATGATTAAATTTAGATATTTAAAATATATTATATATTAGCTGTTACCAAAGAAATAAAAATAATTTTATACTATTATATTATAGTAATTATTTATTATTATTATTATTATTATTAATATATATATAATAGTATTATCTTTCTATGGCTGTTACAGTAGCTGTGGGTTATTTCATAGACTATAAAGAATGTCATAGGTAGTTTTGTTAATCTATCTTTTGTTTGAAAAAAACGAATTAGTTAATTCGTAAATATATTTTGTAATATAGAGTTGAATTAGTTCACATTCCAATTAGAATTTTTTACATCCTCTGAATTATTGAAATTCTAATTAGGTATTGCAATTATAAGTGGGCTATGTCTTAGCTATAAACGCAGACACGACATGATTTAGTGCTGTAAAATATATATATATAATATTCCTAAATATAGGTATAATAATATACATTTAGTTACATTACATTTAAGCGCTTAAGTTTTTTTGTATGTTAATTTGATAAATATTTATTGTATAATTATTGTATAATTATTTAGTTATATGATATTTAATAAATGTAGTAGCTAGGTAAATGTAGATGAATGTAGATATACATATATAGGACCTATTAATATATATTATAGATATAGGTACCTACACTTAATTGTACCTAGCATAAAATTATTTAGTTTGAAGCAATTTCATCATGCTATTCATATTTTTAAACAATTTAAACACATATTTAAATATTTGTATAACCGCACATTTTTAATAATTAAGACGCGGTGGCCCAGCGTTGGATTGGCTTCCTAATGGCAGTCTGTGCGAGTGGGTTCGAACCGCTACTTGTAATCTTTGTGCGTCTGTCACTCAGAAAATATAGCTTATATAAAAAAAAGTATACGAGGGAGTATAAGGAACTGGTGCCCAAACCTTCTTTAAAATCTAAGATAATGTTATGGACCCCTGCACATCTATATTCTATACTGCTATGAATACTTTAATAGTACTATATAACATATTTAGGTATTAACTCACTTAATCCTAAAATTTCTGGAATTTCTTTATCACGCATTCATTGAATGTAATAGAATATAGAAATGATACGTCCCATTGTGTAGCCTCCTATAGGTTAATCTTTGAACCGAAATCTTGTCCAAGTGTTGCAAAAGAGCTAGTCTGCAGTTATTCGTTTGTTTCGAACTGGACAATTTTCAAATCGTGTTATTATATGTGATATAGGAACTATAATCACTGTTATTCATTTTAGACATAAAGATATTGCTAAATCGCTGAGCAAACAATAAACACCTTAACACATATTCGTAGTGACAAAAACTTCGAATTTTTCTGTAAGAAACTTCTGCAGTTGCAATGCAGCTGATTGCATTGACAATTTTATCTCTGCTAGCAAAACAAAAACGTTTTAACCAAATTGGTTGTCATATGTCCCCAAGTAACGGCACTGTAATGTCACTGGTCAACTACAAGTATAGTTCATACACCTGCAAATTAATCAGATTATTGCATATGTAATCGTGAAACTGAAACTACTTCTGATCATTTTGCCAGGAACCAACGGGCGCTGAACCCAAGCCATTATTTTTTAGCACTTTACATATTATGTTAAACAGATTAGAAATATTGTTTTAAAAATGTTAAACATTACATATATTCCTAGATATTGTTCAAAATATTAATGATAAAATAGCTTATTTATGTATGCATGCACTTATTATATAAGATTAAGATTTCATAAAATTTTTGAGATTGAGGCCTAAACCGCCGCTCTCCCTTGTGTGTTCTTAATTGTTTATTTAGAACACCCTTGTGTGTTCTTAAAGTGTTATTGGATGCGTTCTGGTGTGTTCTTAATTGCATTTTTTTTTAGTGTTCTTAAACGTTGAAAATTTTTACAGTGTAGTGAATATGCACCTTGGAATCTTTATTTAATAACTTTGGAATAAATTTAGCTTGGCATATAGGTACAGTTTGATCGAATGGGGTATTTTTATTATATACGTTTTTCTTAAAGCTGATATATATTCCGTCTATTCATGAAAAACGAGAAAATCTGGCTATAGCTTTGAAATAAAGAATATTTTTAAAAATCCTTTTCGATTTATCGGGGTTGAAAATTCGCAAAAAGTTTCCTTAATGGTCACCAAAACAGTTATATATATTAATGCTCGAAAGCCGTAGAAAATTTGAATACTGTCAAATATGGGATCAGAAGTGAAGGGGTAATTTTTGTAGCCGCCGTCCACTCGGTAAAATGGTTTAGGACCCAATTCCACCAAACTGTCAGTTGGATTCTTTTGGTTAATGAGGTTTTAAGCCAAGGGGGAATTGGCCTGTTGACAAGTCGAAGTAGGTACCTACCCTCCTATAGGATATATTCATTATATCAGCGCATATTTAGTCTTTGTAGAGTAAATGCCAGAACGAAGAAATTTCGTCATGTGGAAATAATTTTATATTCCAGCTCCTGTTTTAATGGTTTCTACGTTTTAAAGGAGAAATAATTGCATTAAATATAACGTATTTGTCATTAAATAGTTGCAGGAATTACTCTGATAAAAGAATATTCATATATTGGATCGGATATATGTCTTATTTCATGGGAAGAAACCAATCCAAAAGTTTTACAAAAGTTGTGTATAAAAATATTGTATACAAAGAACGATATATTTTAAAAGATAAAATAAATGATTTTTGAATTAATTATTTCGTATAATATTATCGGAAATGCACAATGACATTATGTAAGAATCAACATGACGTCTATACCAATTTATTTAAAGGAATTTTTCCAAAATATTTTCTTATTGAATTTAAAAAAAATTCTATTATGACTGTTCTTAAAGAATATATTATTTTTTCCTGACTATTCCTTTCTTCTTTCTAACGTGAAGGACGTTAATTCCTACAACTAAGCTATTGCTTAAGAAAATTTAAGAACAGCAAATCTATAAGTACATCTGTATAAGTAACTAAAACTGATGCTTTATACTATTTAAAACTGCATTCCATAATACAGACATATAAATGTGTAGAAATTAAACTTTACGGTGAATAACATAGATTTATATAAATAGGATAAAAATGTGCAGGTAAAAAATGAAAGTATAGAAAAATTGTAACACTCTTTGAGTAAATTTATCCTCTAAAGCTATACAGCTAATTGAATTAGAATCAAAGGCTATACAATTACTTTAGGTTACAGTTTCTATTTGATTGTATAGTTTTAGCGATTAATAATAGTGTTTTGAATTATATTAATTGTATGTTTCTGACGTATGTATCTGCCTCCCTCGGACACGTATTCCACCATATATATAGAAAATGATACAGGATATGTTATACTCGTAGGTAAATATATGGATATCTGAAGAGGGGTTCGGATGACGCGTCTGCAATTTATGGATAATTATTATTGATATCAAGATATAAATATTTAATAAGACAGTTTATATTATAAGCTTATTACAAATTACATACATTTTTTCTCTCCTTTAATTCACAAACCATCTATTCCTTCTTTTAATAATTTTAATGTTCACCCTTCCCTTCTATTATACATTAAAATACAACCCGTAATATTTTGCTATTTTCAATAAATATTATGTTCTCCCACACTATTTATCATTTATGTATAGTCTATTTGATGTTTTCAAAGTGAATAGACAATCAGTAAAATTTATATTATTAAATTAAATATCAACATTTTTATGCAGTCATGTTTCTTATATATTTTTTTGAAAACAGCCCTTAATAATTTAATTATATATTATATAATTTTTTCATTATAAATATATAATTTTCAATGAAATTGTTTTATAATTAAGACATACCTGTATATTTCATAATTAACTATAATTTAATCATGCCCAATAATTTTCTCCGATAATTTAAATACTTGTTATAGGTTTGTCGTGACCTGCACATTCGGACAATAGTTAGGTTTATCAAATATTTAATATTGTTGTCATAAGGGAAAAGAGTTATTATTTAGTAAGTTAATTGTGTTTTTATAGACGCACAGTGACGACATGAAAAATGGATAGCATTAAATCTCTTGACAGGAACTGCATTACCTTCTAAATTATATATTTTCGCTTTTTACAAAATATTACGCTATAATTAAAACATTTTAATTTATAGATAAAAGTATATACAAGCATATTGAAGCAGAATAATTCTGGATAATTATTCCATACATATACAGCTATGTTTATTTTGATTATATTAATTAGTAGTTATTCGACTGCTGTTCTATGAATGCCATAATAATGTCAGAAGTTTTAGATTTCTAAATTATAGGAAAATCACAATTAACTAAAAATCTAATTCATAAATGTTTCACATTAATATTCAGAGGTTAAACTATTTCATATTTGAAAAAACTAAAAACAATTTATAGCCACATTTGGCATCAAAACTATTTAATAAAATTATTGTAGTTTTAAATAGCGGTCAATTTCATCAGTTTTTATATTACATTAATTATACATTTTAATAATTTAAACTAACTATTATACTCACTGGGTTGAAGTACAATAACCTCTGTCTTCGGACCTATTCGATGCGAATTGAAAAAATTTAGTACAATTACGCTGAATCTGATATATCTTAATATTAAATAGAATATTTTAGATTCAAATATATGAATCAGAATGGAAAAGAATCATCTACTGTGAAATACCTAATCTTAAATTAAAGTAGCAATACAGAATGAAAATCCAATAATTCAAAGAACAAATAAATACCCGATTATTTTTTAAATGGGCCACTTAAGTCATTTAATTTTAGACACAATTCAGATAGCTTAGAATCCCTTTTATTTATTAAAACTGATTTCATTACATCCCATTTTTGAAAAAAATATTGCATTTCACTGTAAGACTCGTATCGTAAGAATCGGTACAACTTAAATAAGAAAATTAATATCTATTAAAAATTATTATTTATTATTGAAAAGCAATTACTAAGTGTAATAGTTAGTTGAGTATTTTCATCTATAAATAAAATATGTATTAAAACAAATTACAAAGCAAAAATGTAATGAATTAGTTTTACTGCTCAGTTTCGACCATATACCCATTTACCTTGATCAGGTCACGTATATGAAAAGAAATTAGTACAGCTTTTAGCACAGCCTTTGGAATGTTGCTCGGAACACTTTATTTAGGAAAATCTACTTGATCATAACGATAGAGTATTCATGAATCAAGAAAGAGGGGATCATGTAAAATAATAAATACTTTAAAAAAGAAGAATACATTGAAACAAAAAACTGTGTCAACATGGGGCAAGTTGTATAGAATTGTGTATATTAAGTCATGGTAGGCATGGCAAGGTTAAGGCTCAATGTAAAAAAAGAATACTTTCTACATACTTTAAATTGAGTGGTGAATCTATCAACTTTGAATCATACCAAAGTGTTATGTTGTATATTAGAAAACTAGTAAATGTTAGAATAGCAAGTTAGGGGACAAAACTAAATTATAAAGTATATATATATATGAATACAAGCTACTTCGTTTGAAATCAACCACAGGTACGGAGTTATGATGGATGCAGAATAAACTTCAAAACATGTGACAACTTTCAGAGACATCGATAAGGCAAGATATAACAAGCAGGTGCTAAGAATTATTGATTATCTCATTAGAACTATTTTCAGTGGCTCGATATAAAGAGAAAGAAGAAGGGTTAGTGAGTTAACGGGATCAACAAAAGCAAAAAAGCCTCGGTGTTATTTTAGTAAAAAATGAACAATTTTATTAGGCGTAAAACAATAAATCTTTATACATATAGCTATGTTACAGCTATAAGGTAAATATTAAATGGGTAATTAGGTTATCAGGGGTTTTAGGTAAGTAGGTATATAAGTAGACATCCGATGTTCGAAAAGAATCAATTTTATATAAATACATTATTTAAAGTCGTGCGTACATTGTTTGCAAAAAGCAGTAAGAAAAAAGTATTGGTAACTGAAGCGTGCATGGTTAGACGGGTAATTAGGAAAATTAAAGGTATGAGAGGGAGGGCGTGTCAAAAGGTATTACTACAATATGTAATAGTAAGCATGAGCAATTAGTGAAGTGTTGAACACATATATTAATACCATTAATGAATTAAAGTACTACTAAATAATTCATGGAATAATTGTATAAATATAAATATATATATAGGAGGGCTATACACACACCACAGACTATAAGATTAGTGTTTTAAACACAGAAATACGATACCATGTTGAACATATTATTATACATATGGCAAACGAGATGATAATCAATAAAAACAAAGCGAACAGCCGGTAATATCATGCATGGCTGGACAATTAATTCAAAATTGTCCAATCAACACAGCAAACACAAAGAACGGAGAAACAGAGAAAGAAAGAAAGATAGAAAAAGATGCTGAAAATAGAAGTTGAATCTTCAGAAAGGATTTGGCAAGTTTAAACAATAGCGATAATGATGCGTCATAAGTACAGATCAAATGAATGTTTTCTCAGGGAAATATAGTCACAGCACAATTTTTGAGACAGTAAATTGAAATGAACAATAATAATAATCTTTAGCAAATGTTCAAAAGCTAGAGAAGAAGGAGAAATGTGAGGAAATTAACCACTGATATTTTAAAATTGAAAGTCAACTTGATAATTATAACCAATTCAAAGGGAACATTACTTGAGCATTGTTTGGGATAATAAATGTTCCAAAGCAACCACAAAGAGGCTGCTGATTTCTTTTAAAGGTGAATCAGATTCCCATAAGAGAAAAAGTATTAAAAGAATGGAAAGGGGTGTGGAGTGTCATGTATGTAAAGATGTTTTTGATGTTTGGATGGCGGTCATGAAGTCATGACCGCCAAGTCATGAAGGGCAAGAAACCATAATCATACAATAGATATAAACATAAATTTGCATTACGACTCATATTAAACAAGGGTAACGATACATTATTCAGCAATTAGTCAAAGTAATTGGAAGACAGGGTATGTATGAGTATTTTTTTCTAAAATGTTTTAAAACAAAAATGGAAATAAGGTATATAAATAAAGTAGTCGGTATAACCTTAAACTAGAGATTAAATCAAGAGATTGCTACATCGATTATTGAGATTCGGTTGTGCGTAACACAGAAAACACATAAAATCACTTTGAGGAAAAGTCGGTCGTCCAAATCTTGACATTCCCAAACAATCTATAACCCACTTAGCAGTATACATGAAAGTATCACTCAAGAAAATAAAATACACGCTTCCTTTGTTGTAACAATAAAACATTAAAAACAATAAATAATAATAAGTACAGCAGTAGTGTGGAATAGCGCTACTCTATATTAGGAAGTAAAGTCATCTGAAATATATTTGCAAGGAAGCTGAATTGATATAATATGAATTATACGTGGATAAATGTGTGTATGTACAGAGTTTATTATGATGAGGAAACAGTAAGTTACCAAAGATACAGGGTTTATTGAGGCACAGACAAAAACACTTTTGAGCCTGGGATATCAGCAGGGCACTGAGCTGGCGAGAATGCTATTGGTTAAAAGGAAGTCTTCTCCGTGGTTGGACGCCGGTGAGTGGTCCAGGCTGGCGTGACGTCATATCGATTTATTGATTAGATTATTGTAGAATGTTAGCACCTCACAAAGCAGGGTAGTACGTAGCTTGTCGGCAAGTTAAAGTAGTCGGGATGATAAGAAGAAAGGAAGAAAGTTTGGATTGGCTGTTGGTTTGTTTGCTTGTTGATAGATTGGTGAGTAGTAGCTTGTGAGTAGTAATTGGCGTTAAAATAGGAGAGATATTGTGCACGCGGCATATTGAGGTTTATTTGTGTGAGAATATGAAAGAGCTGCCGCCTCTCTCTGATTGGTTGTTTTGAGTAGGGTTGGTTAGTCATGGCGCCACGGAGTTAACTTAAGTGAGTAAAAAGGGAGGGAGAAGATAAAAACATAATTAATAAAGTAATACGTCGTATGTATAAAGATCAGGAGGTTACATATAATGTATTCGGTCTAAATCAAGTGATCAATGTCGTCATATTATTGATTTAAATCTTTGTAATTCAAACTTAAGTGTTAAATTAAATAGTTCAGTTCAAATTTAGAATTTTTGAAGAATTATACATTTAATCAATTATACATCCAACAATTTATTATACGTTTATTATACATTTAATTTAATTTGACGCAATAAACAGCGATATTAATAACAAGTTATCAATATTAGTGACAATTATTGTTCCAATAAGTAAAATGTAGGCAGATACTATCAACAAAATAATAAAAAGAAACCTACCACCGTTTTGAAAAATTAGATATATTTAGAGAGCTTTTAATGTTAATAACATTTTATTATAGTCAAACTTCCTATTAATAATACAAAAATATGGATTAATAATAAATTGAGATGTGTTAATATTAAATTATTTAAATATGAGGAAATGCAAAGCTGTTGTAAACAAAAGTAATGGAATGAAAATTGTCCCATAACATGAATTAAGATGGTTAATTTTAGTCGATAATTGAATAATAAAATGAATACTATAAAAAAGTTAATAAATTAACAAACTAATTAGAGGCTATAACTGATGTGGAAATTATTTGAATGTTATGAATTAGTAATCTACAAATACAATTAAAATCATTGTTCATTATTATTCAATTAAGTTTGAATCTGAGGTGATTTTAGTTTAGTAAATATTTTGTGTTGAGTGGATAAATCACCATCCTATTGGGACTTTGAGTACTTAATAACCATGGTTACAACTAAAAATAGACTTCCTAAGTATATGGAGAGTTAAAATCTACTTATAAATATCATTGTATTAGCATTTCAGATTATATATGTTGCCTCATGACAGAACGCAGACCACCCAATCAGATCCAATCTTCGCAGGGCTAGAACATGACGTCATAATGTATTCTGTGAAAACTAACTCACAAAAATGCAGGAATTGAAATTTCAGATTAAAAAGATTCATAAAAAATAGAAAATTTTTGCAATGTATTTGAGTTGGAAAGAAATTACAATAAAAAATAAATCATGTATACATAAAAAGAGTACAAAAAAGGTTATTTAAATAAATAATCTAAATATTTAAAAATAGTAAATATTATATTTGGCACACCTAGGAACAATTTTATAACAACAAGTTGATGACTCAGAGTTAAAAGAACTTTCCGCCGGCAATGATGAACACAAAAAATGTAACAAATATGTCGATATCGATTGACAGCAGAAAAAAGATGTAAACAATAAAATTGTAACAATTGCAGCTGTCCAAAACTGAGGAAAATTGGGGTAACCCGTAGTAGCGGAGTTAGACCACTCACCTCGTTAAAATCTGAAGTATTTAAAGGCCTCTTTGATAAGGATGTGTACGTAAGGCTTGAGCTGCCGCCGCTGATTGGCGCACCTTTAGCGGACCTGAAAACGGAACATAGAAGTCAGAATTATCGGTCAAAGGTCAAATATAAGTCATGTTTTAAACCTATTGGGGTTATTGAGTGTATTGCGATCGATAATTTTATTCAAGTTATAAAAACTTTGAAAATAATCAATAAAGTATATAATAACGATCGTTTCCCTTAACCAATAGAAAACAATCTTCAACTTTTTCCAGGTTTACAAACTTTTATGCACTATTTATTAATACTTTCAAATAATAAAATCTTTCACCTGTGGGATCAAGAGCACTTGTGTAATCGGTGAATAGATTCGCACTGTCCGCGGTCAAAGGATAGTAGTACTGTGAATTAGCTGCCATCTGGTAGAAGAGAGCCGCTGTAGCGGGATCTGTCGCTCCGCCACCTGTTGGACTGAGCATGGTCTGGGCCTGAGGTTGCGCGGCCAACCGGTGAGCGACGGCGGGCGACGATTGCGTGAACATTAGTGCGGCAGAGACTGCAGGAGTAGTTGGAGCGGTCATACGGAGGAGTGGGTTCATTGCGAGCGAATTGGCCTGCCCCAAAGCGGCAGCGAGGGAAGGCTGTGACAAGAGGGCTGCTTGATGCGCCTGGACCTGGGCCTGCTGTGCCTGTTTTTCTTTATCTGTGATGAGAAATAAGGTTATTTTTATGTATACTACTATCGGATAGAAAAGTAGTAGATTATAAGATTACTTAAACTAATTAATTCACTATTAGGATGTAAAATTCTAATTCAAAATAATAGAAATATCCAATAAATAATGTCTCTATTTTAGGAAAATAACACACAGATTAGGGTTTATTAAGTTCCATAATGTAATTTAATAGTTCTTTATATGTTTCAGATAAAATATTTCTTAAATATTGAAAATCACAATCTCTTTAATCAGCTGGGAATAATAATTTTTTCTAATTACCATTTTTATTGATTGGTAAAATCAATCCTGTGACAAAATTTGCGGAAGTTTTGAAATGATAATTATTGTTCGGGCAAAATTGTATAACTTTCCTATATACACTAATAATTATACATTTCATTTATTATGTCAAATTATTGCGCTAGAAATTTATGAATTGTATTAGAGAACTCTTCTCCTCTCAATCAGATAAAATCATAAAAAGTAATCAATGACAAGTTCTCTTCTTGGAAATAGCGTGTGCTTTCAAAAAAATAGTGAAACAAGTCTCAAGCATAGCCTACACGCAGAAAACGAAAGGAAACAAATTCTCCATTGACACACAACAAGCGTGATTCCTCCGTCGAAGACTCTCTTGTCCAGCGAGTGAGTGGCTCGGGGGGAGCAAGTCGTCTAAATCAGACTAATTATTGATTTCTCAAAGTGATGGCCAACCGATGCTTTTCACAGTCTTAAAGAAACTCTGAAACTTCTGGAGCTCAAGCGTAATATTGCCTCCTGCAAGTAGAGAAGAAGTCGTGAAGGAGACTGACAGAGAAAGACCGCTCGCGCGAGAGACAGAGTGAAAGAGAGAAAGGGAAGGGGAGAGATAACACCAGCCTTGTTTTACCAGTTAGGCGGTGCCCGAAGAGCCCATAAATTAGCTCCACTTTCGGCATGTCACTTCGGTGGTAGCAAAGTTTTTAAAAGTGAAAAAAATGAATATTTCAAAAGAAAGAGCAACAGCACACATCTTGCAAGATTCTTGTGACAGAAAGTGTGGTAGAGAGAGCTAGAGATAGATAGGAGCAAATCTTCGGCAAGTGAATAATTTTAACCCGTAGAGGGAGAGACTGTCTGATTTAGACCTTTAGTGAGTTGTAACTGTTTTTTGAGATCAAGATTCTCAATTTTAAGGATATTTTATGCTGTCATAAACATGAGTAACCTTTCGATTCAGAAAATCAGACCTAGATTAATGATAGATTATGAGATAAATCGCTACTCGGGAACTATTTCTCAGATGAAGAAATAGAGAAAAAAGGGAGAATTATCTGGTGCAAACATATGACAAATAGCGGGAGGTTAATTATGTCAAAGGTTAACTTACCTTTTAGCTAAAATTAGAAATTTATAAAAATATAAAGTACATATTAACATTTTAGTAAATAATTAATGTATTATGCATACAACACAAACAACATATAGTGGTCAAGCAGTTTTTTGTTTACAGAAAGCAACTAAAAAAGAAAAGAGAATTATTTACCATATAGAAGAGGTATAACAAGTATAATCTAACTACACTCAATACTCATAATCGTAAAATGAATTGAGAGACCGTTAACTAAAGACACAACCATTTTATAATCCCAACTTTGAATTAATATCAGGAGTTAAAAATGGAATACAATGATACAGTCTTCAGATATAGAAAGGGTGCGAACGAACTATAAGTGGTGCAGCAAAAGAAAAGAAAACTCAATTGAATGCGCCTAAAGTATGTAAAACCGAGGGAGACGTCCAGATGAGTTTTTGGATTAATTCACAAGGGAAGGAAGGATTGCAGTCATTCTGAAATTTGTTATACCCGAACAAAATTTATCGGGGAAATTAATTTCTGGAAAATTTATGCAACAAAAACACAATAAATCCTTTTAAATGGATGTTCCAAGTTTAATAGAAGGTCTAACAAGGAGAAGGTTGATGTTTTAATTACCCATGCGAACAAAATGTTGAGGAAATAACAACGAAAACCATGCCGGTCCAACAGTTCATCAACGACCACAATTGAGAACACTTATAATTAAATAAAAGCGGATGAGGTAGAGGAAAATACGAACATGACAAAACACAGGAAAGGAAAGGTGAGAGTGGATTTAATTACTGACATACACACAACATGTCCTCTGATGCAAACTGTACGTGCGGTATAGCAGAGGAAATTAGGATACAACACGAGCGGAGGGGCAGGCTGGATGTAGTGCACAGCACCCCACAGCACGCAACACTCTCATGTCGTCACCAAGGTTGAGAAAGATGGACAGACAGATAGGGTGTGTTCTGCTGCACTACACTGGATAGCAAACCATGTTGAAATGGTCATTAAAAAAATTAATAGGCGACCAAGATTTCAACCAAATGGAATTTATTTCTAAAGACGAAATAGTGAAGGAAAAGATTAAAACGTTTCTAATTTATATCCATCTTCTTTTAGTACTAACTTATAATGTAAATTAGTACTATATTCAGGCATTTTCGACCATAGTTCTTACCGAATATGAAAATCAATTGAACGATCAATTTGAAAAAGTAAAATATATTTAATTTCCCACAGTAGGATTGTATCTATGCCTTAACCTAGAGTGCAGTGCAGTGCAGGTGGACACATCTCGACTGTAAATGCCATTTTTCTAAACCCAAATCCTCGACATATACAGTTGAGAGATTTCGTCAGACTGTACAGACGGCGGGGATGGATGGTCGACTTACGACGAATAACGGTGGAGGTTGGAGACAACTCCTGGCTTGTCACCACAACTGGAGCATCACTTTTGCGGCTCGTATCCCGATATGTACCATTAATAATAGCGAGCTCCATCAACTGTCTTTTCTTAATCTCATCCTCCCCTTCTGGCTAGAAGAAGAAGCAATCAAGGTGGACAGCATATAGAGTGAATTTAAACAATGAATTTGACATCAACTTATTGTCTAACATTTAAATTAGAATTGGAACAATTCCTCTGGCTAGAGAGAATGTAAGGAATGGAAATGTTGGGAACAGTTCCTTAAAAATGCAACAATGTCGAATAGGAGGACATAGAGATTATAAATTAATTTTCCAATCTAGAAAATAACTTTTTGAACGGTTTTCATTATAGTAAACAGTTTTCACTTGTTAAAATGTGAAGTTTTGCACTATTCAAAGGTATTTGATTCCAAAATTTAAATTTTTAAAACAACAAATTGTAGATTAACATTATAGGATGAGATTTCTGAATTAAAACATTGTACGTCTATAGCAAACTAGCCAATTCTAATGAACACAAACTTTCTAAAAACAATGGGAATGAAATATTAATAAGTATGACATTTAGAAAAATGTTAACTCCATTCAGATGAATGTTGCAGTAGTATAGTTTGAGAGTCATTTGGTTTACAAAAAGAATTTATACGCTTGAAGAAGAAACAATACAAAATAAGAATAACCGTGACGAGTGAGCCAATAGTGTTAGCTTTGGACAATATGTCAATCATAACAAACTGATTAAATGCACACCAAAACTGTTGATTGTGTGTATATAATTAATTAACACATTATGTTAACGAAATCATGAGTAGTAGCATGGTAGTAATATGTATATTATATTATGATAAAAATAATATAGTCAGTGAACTATAACATGACAAGTATGCAGTTTGATAATCACAAATTAGATTAATATGAGTATTATTCCACCACCGATTCAAACAGTAAAAACACCAAAACTTAGTATCATCAAATAAACGGACCATAAAATTCCATGAAAGATATTTCTCAATTTTTAAAATTATACATCTGGAATTCTTTTCTCGCTGCAAGTTATACAAAAAATAAGTCAGAATTCTGAAATATAATAAGTACAGCATGTTTACATAAATAGCCCGGTTAGCAGAAGTAAAACAGATAAGCAGTGTAACATATATTAAGTTAATATACCAAATGATGTTTACACATATAGTATCATGTAATATAATTTAGATTAATATTAGAAAGGGGTTATGTGCTCAGAAAGCGTGAACTATTAATATGTATACGACGCCACTGTGATTAACCACCTCAAAAGCCCCTAATAGTAATGATGTTGATTATCATTAATGTCTATACCGTTTAGAATGGCCAGCTCCATAAGCTGCATTTGTTTGAGACCATCTTCGCTTTCAGGCTACAAAATGAATTGGAAAAGGCGACGCCCAACAAGGAATAAAGTGTCAATATAAACACGATTTAGGTAAAAATATATTATAAGTAAATATTATACAGTATATATACGTACGTGGTATATCATTGCAAGGTAAGAAAACGTAACATTAAAACATATATTAAGGTGGATAATGACACACAATACTATAATCAATTTAGATTAGATTGAAGGAAAAATAATTAAATTAAGTAAATCGAAATAAAAATATTTAGGAACATTCATAAAAATTAGATAAAACGACTGTCAAGCCTGTTGTTTAATATTATTTGATCTACAATTCGAGGAAAAGAAGCAAATGAAATATAACAAATATTACAGGAAGTGAAAGAATGACGCGAACAGCGGCTACCTTAGAGCAAAACAATTCCGCTTATTATAATATGATTTAAAATCTGAATAAATTCAATAATACAATAAATAAATAACGATTTTAGAAGACAACTATAATGAGAAAATTACAAGTTTGGGCACAACCTTATGCGACATCTCCGGAAGTCACCACGATTGATGCAGTTCGCATAGAAACAGAAAAACCATACCCGTGTAAAAGTTATAAACCGCGTCCTTCAAACAGCAAAAATTTGCGCCCCAAATATAATATACTAACACACGATTGATTAATAATACCCAGATACTGCAGCAGCTGAGATTGCAAATTTCAAGAAAGCATAAAAGTTTGAGCTTCAATTTTATTAGCGCTGCAGCCTACAGAGTGAAAGATATAGTGCGGGCTGAAGAGATCGGAAGAATGCTGTAGGGTTCCGACAGCGAACAATAGCCACAGGGTTCTCTCTATACAACCTCGTTAGCATAGTATATACGGGCTCTTGCTGAAATGGTGATAGTGGTGGTGTCACTATATGATGCCAAATATATACCCCCCCCCCCCCCCCAGTCAGCTGAGTAGCAATACAGTACCACACTTCATACTTACAAAATAAAGTATAATCCTTTATATAGAAGAATCAACGAACTATACGCAACGTAGCTATTCAGTTAGGCCAAGAGTCTTCAACTCTCCACTGTTCAGAGAAGAGGGGTATGCAAGTTGTTTTGAAAGTCTTTTGTGTGCGTGTGTGTATGTGGACAGTCATGATTCCAAGTTAATAAGCTGCTGTCTCGTAACTATTCTGCAGTATAATGTATAGGCCGGATTTAATTAGAATTTCTTTTAAACTTTGCCAGCATAGCGCGTCGAAACAATCTATAGATGAGAATATTATTAAAACTGTCACCTTTTCACTCTATACTATAATATAATCTAACCTAAGGTTTATATGATGTATGCTTGACAATTTTTGAAAACAATTAACTACATTATAATATTTTCAATGAATCCTTCAGAAATTAAAAAAGTTTAGAAATAATTGTAATAAAATTATGCAACTCTTCTTAATCGATAAAGAAAATATATTTCCTCCATCATATTTGGAAATATATTCATAAATATCAATCCACCATATTAAAATAAAAAAACGGTCTGTTTACATTTCATCAAGCAACTATATAAGACGCTGGAATGGAAATATACAGACAAGGTCCCATAAACTCAAAAATCTCCCGATTTCGAGAACAGATTTTATCAGGAATATCTCGATTGCTGCAAGAGATAAGAGTTTTGCCAGCCTCGAGAATAACAGTAACTAAGAAGGAGCTGGCGAGGTTTGAGAATTCATATAAAGACGAAACTTCAATTGAAAAGAATAATTTTTAACACTAATGTGGGACAATGGGGTGTCTCCAAGAAATAGGTCTAAATAGCATCATAGATAAGACAGTACTTTTAAAACGAAAAAGATGTTAACGTGGAAATGACATTTTTTGTTCATATAGTGGTATAATAGCAGCATAATATGACCCCCAATGAATGGTATAAAAAATTTCCACATTTTTAAAACCTCTGCAATCAAAAAGGAAGAAAATGAATAAAAACACTATACGATTATTAAAGCCAAAATTCACATCTGGTATTTTCTATACGACCCGTAAAAAAGTGACTTTATCGAGAATATGAAGGCATAATATACCTATATAATCTCCGTGAAATTTGATCATAGAAACACAGAATGACTAAGAAATTATTACCAGCTGTAGAACTACATTTTTGACAGTTGCATCAAGACGTTCATGGCTGTCAATTCCGTGGCTAGTATAGGGATGTCCTATGTGCGTCGTTGCCTATAGGTTACTTTACTACGAAGCTATTTCTGGAAAATATTTGTATATAGGTATATAATACCTATATGTAGTTACAATTAGACGCTGAAAAGCCATGTCCTGTTTCCATTTAGTCAACTGTTTGCGTGCATCTTGGGTTATATAGTCACTCAAGATACTAGGCTGTAACCTTCTATAACCGTAGAACTTGGGTAATAAATGCAAGTTTTAAAGCTTTCTAGAGATACGGAGGAAACATGGGCGTCGAAATTGACTTATTCTGCACAAATGTGAAGATAAATCAATTTAGAAAGTGCCAGAATGTCTTTTAGTAATGAGTGGATCAAAGAAAGTGAAAACCCACATTTATGCTGCTTAGTATATAATTAGCGCTTGTAATTAGCAAATATACAGTTTCCTATTTTGAATTAACCATTTCTAAATGAATAAACTAGAATAAATAAAGCATCCGTCTAAGATAATAAAAAAAACGGTATTTACATTAAAAACTTTCACGTGAAAGGCGAACTGGTGTTCATCAAAACTCGCAGAAAATATTTAGAAATAATCGATTAAAGTAAGGAATCATTGTAAAAGGATGAAAATACCCACGTATAGTCTTTTTCTCCTAAATTTCATGGATTCTTCGTTCAATAAACTTTCTATAAAGGATAATTTTAAATAAGTTCCATAACTAAAATGAAAAGGAATTTCGCTATACATCCATTAATATTATAGGCCAATATAGGATTGACAAAATCGTCAAATGTTGGAACACTTTAAAAAAAATTATGGAAATAGCAAACAATCCTACAAAATTTGTTACATTGGTATAAATGTTAGTTGTATATACAAACATAAGAATATGCCTTTGTAATTAGCGTTGGATTCCAGAAATAAAAAAGAATGAAAAAATCCTCATAAATCTCAATTTTGTTCGTTGAAAATCGAGAGGTATAAATATACAAATAAAGCATATAATATACCTAAAGTATGCATTCAGAGCACGTCTGATTCAATTATTGAGAATATCTTACTCATTCACATTAGAAAAAATAAAACAATTTGTGATGATATCACGTACCTAACTATACTTATCCTCAGCAAGCTCCATTATAGAGTAGCAGTTTCCACCTCAAGATAAATATATGAAATCCTTCTTTTTTGAATTCATCACTTAATACCTCCTATTACCAACGTGTACATAGATAGAGAACAAGCGGCTGCTATATCTGTTGTAAAGTATGTCATTAAATCTCGAATGCAGTAAACATTATTCAACCGAGAAATCATCTCCTCCTTAGCCACTCAGTTGAATAGGCAATCAACCGAACAAAATCTAGAGGGAGTTCGTCATTAGCTGGAGGTACCAATATAGTGATGCTGTCATGCAGTACATAACTACCACCGATATATAACACTGAATACAATTTTCAACCTAAAGGGTAATTGCAACTATATCTATATAAATAATTCTAATAAGTAGAATCCCTGAATATAATTATTAGACATTGACAAATTAAACATATACTCTGAAAGTCGACTTACACTTCAAACAAAGTATTGTCTTATACCCAAGATTAACATAAATAGCGGCTTACAAGCTATCAACGTAATTAGGAATAAGATAAATTAGAATATCAAATGGGAGACTATAAAATAAAGTCATTAGTGGTTTCTGTGAAGAAGACAACACTCAAGATGGAAAATCAGGAGATCATGGGAGGATATTGGGCTGCGAGTTATCCCAAACACAAATATGTAGTGTTAGAAATTTCCATGTTAGACAGATTTCCTTTATATCAAGCAGCTTTGCTCTTCGATAATAATACATTCAAGATTGAGAGTGAGCACAAGAAAGCAAAGCGAGAGAGGAGACATAGAGAAAGAGATAGGAAGCATAATAACAGCGGAGTAGAAAAATTGGAGGCCATGCTGGAAGTAGACAGGAAGAAGAGCAAGAAGGCATTAGACCGGGTATCTGGGTGGCATCCAACCTCGACAAGAAGCATGACGGATTTAGTCTTCTCCAGTACTACACTCCCGGACGTGTTCCGCCCCTTTCACCCCCCCATAGCTTCTTCTTCTTCTTCAATCTTGCGCGCTATAATTTCGCCTATCGTCTTTATTTTCGTGTGTGGCTTCTGCCTTTTTGGGGTCACTTACTACCCACAACCACCCCCCTTCTGTGGGAGGGGAAGAAAACACAAGAAGAACTGAGAAGGAGCAGCTCGAAGCAGAGATTTAAACCGGCATATGCTCGCTGCTGCCACCTCCCATTCGAGCTCCTATAACCCTTAGTCAGTCAGGGCTGAGCTTTAATTTATAGCAAAGATTCAAGTATAGAAAACATCACGAACCAAGACTTCACTACGTCAGCTGCTCATATAATAGTATTCAAATGAAGAAACCGGAAGTCCGAAATACTCGGATGTTTTTGAAAAGGAATTTTACAGTATAACAATTTTAGCTCGAGAAACAAATTAAAAAAACAAGGGATAAATTAGAGAGAACATTTTTCTAAAAATAAATACAAATAAATAAAATAAGATAACCTAACTATGAAAAATTGTACGGATTCTATATTAATAAATCGATTAAAAATTAAAAAAACAGTTGTTTACTCTAAGGTATAATAAAAGAATTGAAATGAATAAATAAATAAACAAAGTACAGTTTGTAAACTAAATAAATCAATTGACTTATGATTACTATGAGGGAGACCTTTATTTATGTTTGACTAGCTAATTAAGATTTAATGGCCTTAACTAGCCACAATGAATAATGAAGCATGCAACAAATTTCAATAATAAAAATGCTCTGAAACTAATCCAAGGGGAATAGAAAGAATTAACCACAGACTGAGGACAACTCAAAGACAGCCAGAGGATAACCATATTCTGCCAGTGCTCATTTTTAAGATTCAACCCCCGGTTTAGTGGCAACACGACCTAATTAAATCTCTATTCTCTCCATTTTAGGAGCATAGCAAAGTACCTACTCATTGGTAAAAGTTAGCTTGAAACCAAGTTAGCTTAACTACCCAGGCTGTCTTACTGCCTGCCTTTCAACTGGCAAGAATATAACTATTCAGGCGAAGAGAACAGTTTTGACTTACAATTTGATTAAATTAAGCCAACTGGAACGGAAGTTGGGTGTTTCCGTTGGCAGGAACCTGCCCGAAGAATGAGATGGAATATAGGTACTGCAGGTAACATCACTTTCATTTCATCGGTTCCTATAGTGAGGACTAAATTGTCTAACTAGCCAAAAGTTTTATTATAGTCGCTCAAGGAGGCAGGCTAAATTATATTATAATACTAATGCTGTGATACTCAAGTGTAGCCAGTGATGACGTTCAACAGTGTAGTCACTCTATACTGAGAAAGAAACCAAGTTGAGGCTTGTCGAGTTGCCGACTGGAGAGTTGTGTGTGTATAGAGAGAGGCAAGAAGATGGACCACAATAAATGATCAGAAGAGAAATTACTCCAGTGATTGGGTCTTTGTTGCCGAGCGATGATGTCTCAGTGCAACAGCTTGAAGATACAATAACAACCACAACAGTAGCTGGTCGACACGGCTACTAAAAGCATTAAGCAAAGGGGGGCGAATTTACCAAGATGCCAAGACAAGACAAAGGAAGGCCCAGCATTGTCAACCAAAGTTACGACCGGTAATAAAAGTTTTCAACAGACACTATACATAACAAGACAGAAACTAAACTTCAGAAGATGAAACAATTTAAAGCAAGTATCGCTAATGAATTTTTTAAAGATAGTTAAATTTTGATAAATTATTATAGATTTAATAGAGTATTGCTAAAACAAGTATTCCCTTGACACTTTATCAAATTAAAATAGTAAAACAATCTACATGCTGCACATAATAAATCTTGATTAAACTTGACTAAAAAAAACAAAAACAGTGAACGAGACAGAGCGAAAGATGAGCTGAAGCAAGGAGCACTTATCGTATTTAGAAGAGAAAGATAAAACGAAGAAAGCATTTAACAGGACGGCTGATAAAGCAGGCGATAAGATCTTCAACGGTTGTGTTATACATTACAATATACTAAAGACTCATGCACCGGCTTTGAATCCTGATTAGGCATGGAATTAATTATTAACAACATGGCGAGTGTCTTGGGGGAATCGGCGACGTAATAAATTGCTAAACAGTTCACGATCCGAGTCGATTAGCAAATTGTCAGAAGGGCGAACAGACTTTCTTCCATGCTTCTGAAGCTCGTATTATTTTGCATCTTTTTAAAATCATGTAAATAAATGAAAAGCAATCAAGTAAAGCATCGAGAGGTTTTTCGATATTTAGGATGAAAAAGAATATTCTGGCTTGCAATTATATACCACGTTCAGTATATTATAGTAACACAATTCACTTAAAGGAGGTTTAAGTTGGGGGAAAAGGCACATGTATCAACTCACTGTCTTGACACCTTGCTCCAGGAAACTCTTTATCGTGTCGATTGCACGTTTCAACTTGATTTCTGCGCGGTTCTGAAAGTCTTCGACACTGATGAGAACGTGCAACTCTTCACTAAGATGCTCCCAGTTCGGCTTTCCACGATTCTGGTCCTCCTACATAGAACAAATATATTTAAGTCGATTAGAAACAACTTTTCGACAAAACCACATTAAAAGCTTTCAAATTCGTTAAAATAAAACAAAATCATTCCAATAATTACGATTATTCTCACAATATAAACATTTGCATTGGGTATATAATGCTCAAAATATGTGGAAATGTCAATTTAATACAATGTAAGTCCTTGAGTCATAGCTGGTATTATATTCTCGATTTAGGTACTATTACAAAACACGGCTTTTATTGTGAGGTAATGGAAACCCATTTTTATGACAACAATATAATAAATGAATGGTAAGTAAGTGCAGTATGTGTACACCTATCAATATCATATGATATGTTACAGGACCGCGAATATGCTGAAATATGTAGTAAATATTATAGTGTATTCTCCACTATAGCTATAAGATAAAAAATATTCAGGTATAAACTGTCTTCGATGTGGCAGCTCAATCTAAATCTGATTAAGGAAAACATGTGATATATAGTCGAGATTTTCCGAGACACTTTTTTTTATCCATAGTGAAGGAACAGATTATAAGAACGAAGTAAAGACATCCATATTTTTTAACAACTTAAATTTCCTAGCACGATTATAGAGAAAAAATGATACAAAATTGACATATGAGAAGTTGCTATATTATCGATGTTAGAAAATTCTGAATATTCACACTATGCCTATATAATTACTAGAAAACACGAAATGTTATTATAAAATTATATAAATAAGGGTTTCTGTATTTTAAACAACTTTCATAGCAAATATATTAAACTAAATTAGTGCGCCTTAAGATATATAATACCATCAGTTTCGAAGTCAAAGGAGTTTTGAGTTAAACGAACTAAAATAATGAAGGAAAGAGTCTGATTAAATAATCAAATAAAACAATTACAGAAACTGACATTATAAAAGAAATAAAGCAACAACCATCCAACCAAAGAAATTAAATTTGGATTGTTTTTATCTCAAATTCTAATTTATTTCGCTCCTGGGGTTAGATTTTATATTTTAAAGGTTTATTTTTTACTCCACAAATATTTAATTCTGATTCAACCTTCCCTCTCGCAGTAATTATCAAATATACACAATCCTTAATCTACTCGGATGAATTGTGTCATTGAAAAAGTACAATACAAAAATGTGGTATTCAGCCAAAAAGCTTTTATGTGCCAGCTATAGAAGTGTCAAAGGTTATCATTAAAAATTGTCTCTAGTTAATAAAAAGAAATTGAAACAGTCCTCCGGTTTCGTGGCAGCTTCATTGTTTGTTGCTTCATTTCAACTTCTGTTCGTTTGACATTTTAAGTTTTTTACTGATTGTATTCCCAGATTTATTTGTTTGCAATTATGTATCTCAGTATGATTTTATTTGATTCTATAATATTTAACTCTGCCTTATAATCGTAAATTATTGCTGCAAAAACAGAAATCAGAACCAACTAAATTTTAATTTTGAATTAATTGAAATTAAAGCCAATCCAATAAGCAGCATAATATAATAAATTCATTTATTTATATAAACAGTAAACAAATAATATCTAGAATTTGAAATTCTTTGAGCTTAAAAAATATAATCATATGCTGACGATTAAAGATCTAATTTCAAATTAGTTATCTGAGAGATGTTCTTGTTTTTCTAAAGCAATAAGACAGCTCCTCTGGTTTCAATTACCCTTCACTGTTAACTGGCCTCATCATCTCAGATTATAAAGATTGAATGACTATATCAATTGAAGAAAGAAAAAAGTTAAGAAAATCTGCAAGACACATGCAGTTATATTTTCGATATATAAGGTAGAATCAGGTGAAGCGCTTTGATATAAGTTTTCCTGCCAACACAAAATGACAGTTCTAATCAGATAGATGTTGAAACGGTCTTAGCAAATCGAGGCTGTTGAAAACATCAGGATAATTTAACTAATGCAAAAACGACAGACAAAATGGTACGAATCCTACGCAAAGTAGAACTAGGCAAATTACTTCCAATTAAGAACAGGTCGGCTCCCGATGTTAAAGACATTTCTTCATAAAATGTAAGAAAACAATTTGAAAACAAATCCCTCACCTTTTTCTTATCCCGCATTGAGCCATTTCCTCTGACCATAATTTTGCATTCTAGATCTTGTTCTAATTGTTTTGCAGTGAGTCCTCTGGGACCCAATAATCGTCCAACAAAGTTGTACTGGAACAAGAAGTATAACAAATAAAATCAAATAAACAAAAACTCCAAGGACATCTCGTGGAAATTAATAAAAAATGCATCCTCACTTTAAATGAGTGCTGATGGAATTTTCAATGTAACAGTTAGGTTATTGTTACAAAGGGTATACGCATCTGTCACGGACTAAGTTACTTGGCATATTTATTAGTTTTTGTTGCAATGATACGATAATTGTAACAATAGTGTGTCCAGATTTTGTGAATACAAATTTTCGAAAAATATTAAAAAGAATACATTATGTGAAAGTTCGCACACATACAAGCATTTTAATAAAGTAATGCAAATTATATTTGTTCAACTAAATTAATTCTCCAATAATTTATTAGACAGTTAACCATGATTCACAAGACAAGCAATGAACCAGTTTAAAATAGAGCTGACCTACAATTTCAATGCTGGTTACACAAAAATCTGAGATAATATTTTATTAGCTTGAAATTAAACTTCACAATTAATCATTCATCAAATTGCAAGCAATACTCCAGAGACTAATATAACATACTGTGAGCGAAATCATACTTAATAAAACATAACTGAATATGTAAATGCTTAGAATCTAGAAACAAAATTATCTTAAACGATAATCTTATAGCAGATAAATAATTGTGGAAATGGAAAATAGCCGAATTAATGGTAACAAAACGATTTTATTTCCATTTTCTCGGATATATTTTCCATTTATTATATTAATCTCCTCGTTTAAATAAAATGTCTATTTCTTAATTTAATTATAAACAATCGTTATTCGCATAACTAAATTAGATGCATAACCCAACATGTAAGACTAAAATTATATTGCAAACTTGATAAAAAATTATTAGCAGACTCTGTGTCATATAAAATATGTTATGTTGACGATATAATATTATTGTAAAGAAATCAGCTAGGAAGGTTTGTCTTGTGGCCAGAATGGTTTAATATAAAATAGATTCCTCTAGTATATAAGGATACGATTTCAACAGATAACTGTTTTGACGACCGAGAAGCCAAGATCATAATTCTATGCTTTATAGAATGAAAAACAGTGATAGAGATATTACTACAACAACCAGGAGACAGTTGTTAGCGTTGATGAAATGTTTTAATTAAGGACTAAAAAATATTACCAGAAGACGTGATTAAATAAGAACAGAAACCATGTTTTATTCCGGTTAATTAGCTATTCAATTAATTATATCACTGAAATATACAAACGTTTTAAAATTGCGAAGGTTGGTTTGACAATTACTGATCAACATACTTTAATTTAATTTAGAATAGAAATCGGAATTCTGACTAACTTCATCACATGAAAATAATACAGAAATCTAAACAGTAAATTAGGAAAGAATACGTACATAGCTCCATAATAACTCAACGTAATGCTATGAGTCTGGTAAACATCGAAAAGGCAGACAATTAAATATGATGGTAGTTATTAAGAAATTATTATATTGTACCATTTCTCTGGTGTGTTTATTTATAGTGATGATCATTCTTAATCTCGCAAATCTTTACAGGATTCCTACGCATTCTTCGAATTTTCCAAGAATTTTAAAAAAATTATACTTAATATATATTTTTTAGTAAAGTAAACAATATGTAAAAAATATCAAGAGCTTAATTTCTGAAAGGCTTTTTAAATAATAAAATATCAAGTTATATTTTTAATACAATTAATATATGTAGTTATAAATAGTCAGAAAAAATTATAAAACTTTATTAAAAAATTTAATTTTTACAAAATATATATAATTATTAAATTTTTTGTTTTAAAAAATAGATAATAAGTTATTATCTCAATATGTAAAACAATAAAGATTTTTTTTGAAATAGTGAAACAAAACTTTTTTTAGGTTTTACAGAAGTGTAGGAACCATGTCTAACACATAATTAAATATACATCTACTCACAGTAGGATTTTCTTTGATAGGAACAAACACTTTCTCTTGAAGTGTCACCATTGATCCTGTGGCCTCTGGAAGATCTGGTTCTTCTTTTTTCGATTGGCCATTGATATGGAAAAGTTTTTCCCGCACTCTTGTTATTTCTGTAATGATTGAAAATTATACACAAACTAAATCAAACTTTTATAATTTGTGAGAAAATGTTTTTTTTTGTTGAAAAATCAGAATAGACTTTTTACCATTACATGAATGAAAAGAACATTAAAAGAATACAAACAATATAAACATGCATAAGGACAAAAATTAGATCATCTAAAATATAGCAATAAAGGATTAATGTATTAATATATATTATAGTGTATATTAAAAATCTGTATTTTTATATATATTAAAGAGCATGTATTGTAACCAACAGAAAACATTATCAGCAAATTATTATGATCATGGATATTAAATAATCCATAATTATGATACTTTTTTACCCAAAAAATCTTTACATAAAAATACAGTTAAATCATATGATTTAAATATATATTTTTTAGCACATATTATAAAATAAGTAATAATTCTGCTGGATGGGGAATAATTGAAGTAAGTATTTTGAAAATTATGGAATTATCAGAGTAATATATATTTAAAATGATATTATCTTGTAATATAGATTTCATAAATTTGTAAGACAAGTAATGTAATAGTCTGTTGTTCATTTATATATTTTTTCAGATTAAGCTAATATAATTAAAAATAGTGCTTTGATATCCAAAACATGATTTAAAGTATATGCATATTTTTAAACACTTATAAAAATAAAAACAGTGAATAAAATAT
>JAUZNC010011562.1:0-74374 GCA_034780395.1 Vannuccia rotundouncinata | reverse complement strand
TGTAGTGCCCCTTGAGAACCCTTGAATTAGTGTGTAGTGCCCCTTGAGAACCCTTGAATTAGTGTGTAGTGCCCCTTGAGAACCCTTGAATTAGTGTGTAGTGCCCCTTTGTTACCCATAAATTTCAGAAAAAATATACATTGAATTTCTCTTGAATTATTTTTCCTATACTAATTTGAATATTTTTCGTGTCCATTTTTATAATCTTAATTTTTGTACAATCATTTATTTGACCGCTTCATTCAAAAAACAAGCTTATTAACATATTTATGATGTCATGTATTAAAACAATGTTATATTTTTATAATTTTCAATGTTGCTTGAATTTCAAATTTGGAAAGCGTGGGAAACCTGTAAATCAATTCTTTTAAAATGTTATGAATAAAATCACTTTTAAATCTATATGTTTCACTCTGTCAGAATAGAAAAAATTAATTTGTAGACGATTATTGGCAAATCTGTCTGCTTTCTTACCATTTTGTATGTACATATTCGTGATATACTTTATTACATATAGATTCGATCACTTATAAAAATGATAAATATAGTCTTCATAAACGTGACGCATTCTACATCCTGTTTTGACGATTCTGTCGTTTTATGTAAGAAATAGTTAATATGTCTTCCTTAAATAACCTGATCTTCATTATTTACAACTGAAACATCGCTGTGTAGAGTTCAACAGTTTTAGTTTAAACTCTCTTAACGACAGGTATGGGATCTCTGGACGCCATGCAAGCCAACGTCGGCAGTCAAGCACGCTACTTCAGCGAGAACGACCATGTCAAGGTGGCCCAGGGTGTATCGGGTAACATCGTGGACAAGGGGAGCATCCTGCAACTGATGCCCTATCTCATAGCCGGCATTCAGCACGGTTGTCAAGACCTCGGGGCCAGAAGTCTCTCCACTATGCGATCCATGATGTACAACGGGGACCTCAAGTTTGAAAGACGGACTCCATCCTCGCAGGTTGAGGGCAGTGTTCATGGCCTCCATTCGTGAGTTATACTTTAGTTCTTCTTTCTGAAACACTATTTTATTGATTATTGGTTTTTATCCGGAAATCCTGTTTTTCCGCAAAACGTGTCCGCAAGCATGATAATAATGCAGGGTGGCCAACATACTCTGAAGACGAGTATATACTCGGATTTTTAACATTTTATTATTTTAATTATAGTATTTTTTAAAAAAAATGCCCTCCTATCCTATTAAGTGAAAAAAATTGCCCAATATATTTTTCATAATAATGCTTTTTAATTCATGACATATTTGTATTAAACATTAATTTAAAGAACTTCTTTTTTCATATAAACTTCATACTAATTATGACTATCCTGCATAATATTATAAACAAACTATATAATAAGATTTTGTCAGTCTGGCAAATAATCTTTTTGTTATTTCATTCTATAGTTTGATGATAAGCTGACTACTTTACTACTCGAAAAAAGTGAGATAAAAATATCTAAATCGAGAAAGTGGCCGAAATTCATATAAATTTTATTAGTTCCGAAGATTTAGGTAATCAGATTTTCTTCAGATATACTCTGATTTTGTTTTGAGTTTCACCTTGATAATTAAACACACTTATTGCTCTAGCCTGAAGTAAAACTGTTTCAATTTCATCTTCTAATATCACAAACTTGTTCTTAGTTAACTTTTTTTAGTTCTGTGAGTTCCGGTTGTAAAATATATATGCAACAGTTAGCTTGTAATTTACGTTCTGTTAGTTTTATTATGTTTATATTTTTTATAATAATAATAAAATAACAAAAATTAGTTAATTCAATATTTTTGGTCAAGTTAATTCGTTTCATTGTCTCCTTCAAGAAATGCAGTTTTGCTTTATATTACTTTCGCCTATTTGAACCCTCCTTTGATATTTTTATATTACAAAAGAACCATTTGTTATCTTCATATAATTAAAGTCAACACAAACTCTGTGAAAATAGTTCAATGTGTTTTAAATTAGTTATCGCGCCACTGTCTGTAAACATAATAATATTGCGTTGCAGACAGTTGCGTGATATATTTATTTTTTATTATGTATTTACAAAATTAATTAACTAAATTTTCTGAAATGAAAAAAAAAAACTTTTAACATATATTTGTATTTCAAAAAAGGAATACAAAATGAATTATTTCGTTTTTCAATTGCTGTGATCAAATCAATAATTAATCAATTTAAAATGTGCAACCATGTTTGAATCTACTTTTTATTTCCCATACTAAAATGTTCTCAAATTATTTTCTCATACTTCAATCTACTCGAATTATTTTCTTCCACACTCAATCATTTTCGGTCTATTAAATTAATAATACAGTGCTTTTTACTGTGAATTGTTTTCAAGAGAAGTAAGTCACTAGAGGATATTTTTAGTTATAACATTGCTTCTTTAAAAAAATAAGAATTTGATGATGCAGAGAAATATGTGGTTAAATTTTATGTATCATTAAGTTTCACCTGGAGATATTTATTTCTATTATGTGCCTCTGAATTGCTCAAAAGCTGTAGACATTCGTTCCACACTTTGTCATTTATTAGAAATATTGTCGTCATGTGATGGATTGGTCCAACTCAAATTGACTTCCTTTTAGCAGAATAAAAATAAGCCTATCCCTGAGTTACTCAGGACTAAACATATGTACTGCTTTGATATTCATAGAATTATTTTATTTATTTCGAATTATGATATCCTGTTTGAAATTATGTGACATCATTTTCGTGTACTTTATTTCTATAAAACAATATAGCGAGTTAATCATCTTACTATCCGTTATTCCTCTTTAGCAGTAAGTATGAAAATTCACTCAAAATAAGCGATGCTTGTCATTAATAATTTGTCATTTTTATGTGGAGGTTTTTTACAATAAGCTTCTGTTTGTTGGAATATCGGCTAACTCCACTTCATAGACCATATGTCTTGCTCCATGATTTCTTTCTTGAAGAATTCATTTCCCGCCTTACCGTTCTCAGATGATTAGATATCTTTGAGGTTATTTAATCCTGTGTTTGTTTGTTGGTTATAGGGTTTGATAAAATATTGAAACAATTTTAATTTGATAAAATATTGAAACAATTTTAATTTGATAAAATATTGAAATTCTAATATTTTTGGTGTAATCATAAAACAACGTTAATTTCAACAACAACAACAAAAATAGTTTTCTGTTCTGAGTGTATCGTGTTATCGAGTGTGGTTAAATATTATCCCTCTTTGGTATACATGTATTTGTAATTCGATAACCAGCGTTACTTAAAAACAATAACTTATATAATTTAATATGGAGGACAAAGAATCGACAATTGAATACAAATTCTATGGAATATATTATATTTATAAATTTTGTTAATAAAAATGTCTAGTCAATCAATCCTTTTAGTGGATAATGGATGGTATATAATTTATATAGTCTAATATTATTAAAATAATCTAAAAACATGTTTAAACTGCTTAGGTATGTCAGTTAGGTATGTCAAATGAAATGAAGGTATAATTTTTATTATGTGTATTTGTTTGGTTTTGGAATGTGGACTAATGGTAAAAAAAGATAAATCAATTTGTTTTGTTTCGCCTTTTTGGATTGTTCGAAAGCTGTATACATTCTTTCCACACTTTGTTATTTATTGCGAAATATTGTCGTCATTTGATGAATTGTTCCAACTCAAATTGACTTCCTTTTAGCAAAATAAAAAAATCCTATCCCTCAGGATACCTATATACCTATAATATGGATAAGATAATTTTAAAAAATAATTATGGGATTAGCAACAACGAAGAGCGAAGAAGACTTAAGATATATCACATGCCACAAACATGATCCACACCTTGACAAAAACTAATCTTGTATTAAATTTAATCTTTTAATTGTTTTTTTTCGTATTTTACTCGTTTTTAATTCCTCTATTCTCTGAAGGATTTTTCAACAGAAAATAATATTTTTCTACTTATAAAACTACATCAATTTTATTTATAATATTATTTAAATATAAATAATTTTAGCGTGACAATCATTTGATTTTAATGATTAATTACATAAATACCATTAAATACATTTAAAAGAATCTCGTTGTTATTCCATCATTATACTCTCCCTAGCTCAACAATAACTTCATTCTCTTTCAGGTACGAAAAGCGTCTCTTCTAAGAAGACAACAAGATTCCTGCCATGAAAATTGTATCCTTATTATTATCTGATTACATTTGAATCTATTGACATTATCGATTGTTTGAGTGCGCCCTATAAGGTGGATAGCAGAAATTATCCCTCATAGATATTGACACTAATGATCAGACCGCCATCATTTTCTCTTCCGATCAATAATAGTTTGACACTGGAGAGATTACTACAATTATGATATGCTTTCTAACAACGTTCCAATGTATATTTTGATCATTATATTTTTCATTTATTTTAGAAATAAAATTTTTAATTATTGTGAGTAGTATTTCGCAATTCATTTAGAGTATGTTATTGGAGTCTCCTTCATTAATATGACCATAGAAATATGTGTATTGATATGTTACAACAGATTTTTAGACTACCATGTAATATTATCTGTGTACATTGTTTAAATGTTTATAGTTTTTGATTGTGAATAATTGTTTCTGGATGGTATATATGAGTATCTTTATTGTGTCTTACAGTAGGAATTATAAAGTCCAAAAGACTAATAAATAAATGCAACTTATTCTGGAATTATGTTTTCTCTTGTTCAGTTAATTGTATTTTTCAAGATACTTTTTTATAGAAATTTGTAAGAAGTGTAGCTACGTTCAAAACTTGGAATCTATAAATAATTAGGGGCTAGCTGATTTGCAGTGAACTTCGAACCTATCGTTTTGGTTACAGCCAACTTTAATCTGAATGTTTTGGGAAGGATATGTGTTAATTCCTTCCTTTTCCATGGATAATATAAACTTATTCATCTTTTTGCCAAAAGCAGTATGCTTAGATACTTTTATTTATACTTAAATTTAGCTTAATTGATTTTATTTGTATGAATTTTAAAAATTAAAACGAAAGATGTGAATTAATTTGTATTTATGATTAATATATATAATATAAAAATTCAGAAACATGATTAATTTTTTCCCTGAATTATGCGTTCTGTTAATCAAGACAAGTTATAATACAATTAATGGTAACTGAATTCACGCAACCAATTTCCAATTAGCCACCAAAATCTAACAATATATATAAATAAGACTGTTCCCACTGCAAAGTTCATTTCTCTGAGTTCTACACAATGACACTAATTGACGCACGGATATATACTAATAAATTAATTATTTAAAAATAATTCTGCTTGCTAAAAGAATTCTGAATTAATTTCTTCTAAATATATAAAAACAAAAAATATTTTTAAACAGGTGAATGTTACCAACCAAATCGCAATTCGTTTTTGATGATTTCTAAATAACAGTTTTCAGGCCAAAAATGTATATGATAAATGTATTATTATTTTCCATCAAACAAAGTTTCTTGAAATATCCTTGAATATATTTTAAATTAAAAATCGTTTAGAATTTAATAAAATAACCTCAATATTACAAAATTATAATTGTACCGCAATAAATAGTTTTATGGATATTTCATTAGAAAAAATAGATATTGAGCAACATGGATTTCCCTTATTTCAATTATTTAGTTCATTTTTTAATCTAATGTTTAGCAATTTTCAGTTGTACCAATTTTCTTTGAAAAATGTATTATCCCAAAGTTCATTGCTTAATTGTTTGTATAAGCTTTCAATTCACTTAATACTTTAATATCGAAAAACCGGGTGACCCATTTATTTGAAAAATGTAATATTTGTCTTTAAAAAATTATCAATTATTACTTACCCAAATTATGAAGGGCACAATATACATTTGGTTATATCGTAGGATGATATGAGAACAGTTTGCGATGAGTAGAAACTACTGATGAGATGACGCACAGTCAGTGCAGTATGATTTGTGGAGTTAATGGCTAATGGCGTTCTTTCCCAAAAAACTAGTGTAGCAATCTTTTATTTATTGTTTTGGAGTCAGTCACAGCTCAGACGATAATGAACAGAATCTTAAAATTTGAAGATTTTCAAAAACATCCAATGCAAATTAAAATGATAATATTTATTTGCGTTTTCTTTTATCAACTAAGGTAAATTGGATACAACAAAATCATTATTTTATCGCAATTTTGTTAAAAGCGATAGTTCATTAATTATACTTCCAGATTTCTATATAATTAATAAATGTATTCACAATATAGTGTTAGTTGCATATCAGGTTTTTTCTCACATTAAATATTGGGTATTTTTAATTTATCTATATACTCGTATATATAAAGATCTTCCAGCTGTGAATGACGATAGTTGAAACAGAACACCCTGTTTTACACATTTGGTCTAGAACACTGAATGACGGGAGAGATTAACAAAAATGACCAGTGAATGACGACCAAGGAATCCGATATCAGGATATTTTCCTTCAATTTTGCTCAACTCTCCCGTCATTTTTTTAAATATATTATCACACGATTATTTTTTAGTGTGTAGAACTGTCATTAAGCCATGATAAAATCAAGCAGACCAACATTTACCGACATATACCTTTATTTTTCAAAGTAACCTAAATAAACATTACCTGGGCTGTGCACCAAGTTACAGGATTCATTTCTACTTTCTATGGTAGCTGAGTATTTATATTTTGATATACTTCATATTCAGATTTTTTAATTACAACAATGAAAGTTGTAACTCATCAAATACATAATAACTAAACAAACTTAGAGAAATTCTATTATTTTAATTTATCATTTTTCAGATATCTATAAATATGAAATAAAATAAGTTTTAAAATATGGATTCAATTTTATCGATGCGCTTTAAAAAAATCCAAATTGTCATTTTTTCTTTTTGTCTCTTCTCTTAAGAAAATTGAAATGTGTTGATCGAGTCAATAAATGTGACACGGAAAGCCTTTAAAATGAAATATCTGTCTATATATTCTAAGCAAAATAATTTCGTGACGATTTATCGATAATCAATTTTATATGGATGGTTTACATATTGTGTTGAATACATATTTCTTCTAATATAATATAAATGCAAGTTAATGATAGTGTTTCTTTCATATTGTGTAACTTGATTGTTGTCATCTTCTTTGTTTTAAAATTTAATTTAGTTGTGTTTGCAATTAATCGATATATATATATATATATTTGAAGGTTGTGTATTTTTTAATAATTAGACAAATGGCTAGCTATATAGAATAACAATAAAATGGATCATGCTATAAATGTTAAACTAATTTAATTTATCATCATTTATCAATGAACGGAACACACATAATTCCTAATTGGAATTTTGTGTAGACAAAAATGTTGGACAATTATTATAATACAACTATTATTTCTCTCTTTCATTCAATACCGCAGCCACATTTGTAAATTTGTTCCCGGCGGGTAGCATTTATAGTTTTGCAAACTTTTATTCACACAAAGAAGCTTTTCTTCGCGCGAACATCATACATATATCTAAGCGTATTCAGCAGCGGAAATGAAAAATAACTGTGTTTGAAATTGTGATGTATTATCACACTCGATATGACCACTTTTATCACTTCAAGGCAGTAAATGTATCAAAAAGTTATTGATTCGATGTGGCTGCTAACTGCACGCACTGCTAATTGGAAATTGTTTTGTCTATTAAGGTTCGGGAATTGTTAGCATTATTATCGTACCCAAGTATTATTAAATAATTTAATTTTGACGGAGGTAATAAAAATGCAATTTATCCCGCAATTTAAAATAAATGTTATTATAATTTAAATTTAGACATTTTGTCTAGCAAACACCTGCCTAATGAGCAACTTATCGTTTAATATTTCGATCAGGGTAAATTATTGTCCATTTTAGTAATATTATATAAATTTATTTATAGTATGTACTTTAATAATTGAAACGGCTTTTGTTTTTCTGTATATATTGTTCTGCTGCACCAGTTTGATATAATATCTAAATGAGGTAAAAATGAAATAACTTTCGATGAATTGTTTTATTTGTACCGAAATGTAAATAATGGGAACTTTTACGTTACGAATTTCTCAAACAAAACAAAAAGAATTTTCTTCTATTACCAAACAAGTTTGATATAAATTGAAAATACAAACTGTCATTCATTGAAGGAATTATCGTAACTCGGCAGTTCTTCTATGAATTATATATTTTCTAAAAATGCAAAGTTTCTGAAAAGAAAAGATTTAAAACTGAAAAATGTCTATATTATTTTTCTTTTAACTAGATATGAAAATGCATAGTATAAATTAAAGTGACTTTTTAAAATTATATCGAAATATCCAACATATTTACGTGGAGATCTCAATATGCCTATACCATAAAAGCGGCTAATTCGGGCAATTGTTTGCTATTTTTTGTATCTGTATACAACTCGTTCTTAAGCTATGATATCCAAATCAACCATGATCTGCAGGAATTCAATGTTTTTAATGCTATATAGTAAATATTTAAAAGAAACTGAAAGGCTTTATTTTTTTCCATAGTGATAACTTGTTTCATTTTCGTTAAGGAAGGGTAATTCGGGCCACTATATAATAACATTGTATTACAAAAAATATGATAGGTACATATGACATTTTAAAAAAATGTTAAAAGACCTTTCGAGCATTCAAAAAGTTGTTTTCTGTTTTCATGTTGTATACACCACACATCCATATATATGTGTCATATAATGAGATCATTTAATCAATATAATACTAAAACGAAATTTAAGCATGAATTCCTTCTTTTTATGCCATCACTGTACGTATAAGCAGCGAACATAAAACCAGTCGAATTGACTGCTCTGGTAGATTATTACACATCTTGGTATAATTATAGATCGATATTATACTTTAATTATTGCATAAAGTCCATATAAAAAAACTAAGATGCCCGACACTGTTCTGAATTACCCTCTTTTACTACCACATATACACGTCAATAATCCTATACATACCTATACCACATATTCGGTATATTCCAGATATATGATAAATAACAACACTAATTTAAGTGTAAACGTTAAGAAGCTGTAAGAAATATCCATAAATATAAATTACTATACTATTATAATATCAGAATTGTTTTATAAATTATTATTAATCAAATATTTTATTCGATAATATGGTATTTAATTATATACCTATTTATTTAGATTTTAGAAACAATTAAAGTTGAATTTAATCTTGAATGTTATAATATTTTTATAACATAATGCTACAACTTTCTTTATGAGTTGAATGTCAATTGTTCTTCAAAGATGAAGCAATGTGCGTCGTGTTGTATGATCAAGTGAATACTATGTTATTCAAAAATTCGGTCAGGATAATCTAACAACTATATGATGCATCTTTTTTCGGCCTAGCTGACGGATAAGTGGTACACATTTGTATGTGACTTGATTTTCATTCACCTATTTATAAATCCCAATAGAAATAAGATTCAATCGATCAAGCCAGGGCAGGATATGTTTCCGGATCTTGACATCCCACGACTAACAATAAGATTTTCCCCCTCTATTCAGGTCGAATTATATAGTGAGTAAACTTTGCCGCGCAATATATTATCTTTTTTTAAATATAATTTTACTTTTTTGAATTTTAGTTTCGTTATATTATATAATATATAAACAATTTGTCAAAAATTTTAAAAATGATGAAATACAACAGTTGAAAAGTTTCATTCGCTATAATCAAAAAGTATAATGGTCGCATTAAAAAACATTTTTTAGCAAATATTTGTCTAGAAATTCTTTGTCTAGAAATTCTATATTATTATCTTCAAAATTACCAAATATTCGACATTACCCTATAGTGTTCGACATTACCCCAATTTGAATGGTATATATATAGCATAATTATAGCATATATGCATATAGAATATTAAATTTTTTTTCCACTTTATGTGTTAATATTAAGCCAGAAGATTAGTTTAAAACATTTAGTTAGTCATAAGAATGGTTTAAGTAATGTTTTTTAGCCAAAATACGGTAAAATACGAAAATGTTCGACATTAACCCAATATACCCTACTTTAATACGCACGTATTAAAAAATACGTATACGTGTACATGGCCGACGTATACGCAATATTTTACATATACGCGATAATCACCCAGGTATGTATTGAAATGTTTATTTAAAAAATACTTTTAGTGCAATGTCTACTGTTTACAATTTTTGTAATTGCATCTACACAGAATTTAATTTTTGGGAGTTTATCAGAGCAAGAATAAGCGTCTCTTAAAAGAAAAGTTTTACGGCGCAATGAAGAACGATTAATGTTATTTCGAGTAATTAGAATGTCCTGTAAACTATATCAATATTCATTATCGTTAATTAAAAAATTATTTATCGTCAAATTTGTGCTAATTAAAATGGAATATTGTAAAAAATTTAATTATTTATTCATTTATTACATACATAATTATTTTGGTTGTTACCGTAAAATTCAATATTTAAAGAAGTATAATTATATTAAATAACAATACGTGTATTATTTTAAAATAATCCCGAGACATTTATGCATATTAAACTCCAGATAATTCATAATTTCATTTCATTGTAACGTTTTTAATGTTGGAATATTATCCGGTTAATTCGTCTCTCTGTTCCGGATTAAAAAGAATTCGAACCATTTGAAAAATTAGAAAACATACATTGTCAATCCTAAAAATTGAAAAAGACTTTTATATAGCTTCCAAATTATCTAAGAATTGTATTAACTATAATAAAGTCACAATGTTCGACCGTGATTTGAAATTATATAATTTATTTTAAAGCCAGTAATAATTTCATTTGATAATTCCATAAATGTTTATTTTTAAATTTAATTCTATCAAATATTGCCATCTACAAAATAGCTGAAGTACCCTCCTATCTTCTAACGATTGACGAATAATTTTTTAGTATATATTCAGCTGATCATCTTTATATAAATAAAAGATTTTTAACTATTTTTGCGTTTTTATTAAAAGTCTGGGTATGTTATATCAAAACAATTTCAATAATTATATTTCATGAATTCAAAATTAAATTAAACTCTTTTTTGCAAGTAGAATTTAAGTCAACAACTGAGGCACGAAACAAAACTTCTTTTGTCACAAATTCGTGCTATATCCAAAATCCTGGATTAAATTTTGTAGGAAATGAATAGTGAAATGGTATATCGAAAAGTATCCGAAATCCTTCTTAATATTTTTCTCTTCAATTTAATAACATCACATTTTACATTTTTAATAAATAGTGCTATTTTTTTATTTTAAAAAAAATTATAAAATACATTATGTTCATTGATAATCTATCCACACATGAAGATACATTTTAAAATTATTGTACGATCAATTATAAATCAGATTGTATAATTTAAAATATCCTTGAGTTGTCAGCTCGATTTTGGCGCGTCAGTTTACCTCGTTCAATCGATAATTCAATTTTATTGTTCTTCATTGCCTTATTGATCAGTAAATTTATAGGAAATGAATTATATGAATAATAATTTAGTCGGTGAGAAAGATTATAAATATTATATTTAAATATTCGGATAATTAAAAGTCTATTACAAATTTTGATCACGTAGGCTTTGAACAAATCTGTCAAAGTATCTCTCGGTGAAAAGAAAAAGTTTTATAGAGACTTATTTTTAAGCGTAAACATTGTATACTATGAAGCCTGGTCTGTGAAAAAGTGTTTCTATGATAAAACAAAATTTATTTTTGTATGTTTTTTATAAGTTTTTCAAAACATTTTTACTTAATATGATAATTATTTGTGGTCGATTTAAAAAACCAATTTTAAATAGGATATTTAGTAAACTTAATTAACGCAATTAAGCTTAACTAGCGCAGTTGAAAATAATGAATACAAATATCATTATCGATGTATTGATAAAAATAGAAATATTAATGAAAAGGAGTAATTTAGTGATCCCGAAATAATTTAAATTCTCAATAACCAATTTGATTATCTCTGGGTTAATTTTAGTTTTAAAAATCTTAGACGAATAATCAATACAAAAAAATATATTTGTAAAAATGCACATAGCTTTGTGAAAATTGAAAACTTAATATACCGTACTCGGATTTAAAGGTAGCATAAAAAATAAATTAATAAATATCTAATCATTTTTGTTGATTGTAACCTTTTTTCGCAACAAGTTGTTTTAAATTTTATTCGAATTTGAAATAATTGAATATTTAACAAAGTAGCCATTTTGACTAAAAAATGTTACAATTTGTTTTTACGGATTGATAATATTTTTAACAATTAACAATAATTTTTTAAATATTCGGTTGCAAATTCTCCATTTTTGTTGTATTTTAGGATTCTAGGCACACAGACCTCCAACCTTAATACTGCTGCGCTGCCAATTAAACATTAGAAAGCCTTGAGATATGGGTGTCTTTGTAATCAATATCTTTGTATACAAGCGACGTGAAAGTTAATGATTAATCAGGTCGGTGTTAACCTCTGAACATAGAAGTGTCACCTATCAATAAAAAATCAGGTCATTCAAAGCCCCCCCCCCCCCCTCTCTCACTCCTCTCCAAACATTCCTCCAGTAGGAGAATGTTGATCTAATCAAAGCACTAACTAAATGTAAAATTAAAAAGTTTCCTTAAAGAAAAAGATTTCCCTGCCATTTTCAAAAAAGCAAACAAAATTGCTATACATATTTTCTTATGTATTTAAGAAAGGAAAAAGTTTTGTTGAACCATTAGTCGTTATTTAACCTAGACAGCCAGGAACACATACTAACCATGAACTATTTTAATTATTGAGGAATTAATTTTTATTGACATAAATATTTTGTATACATAGGCATTAATTTTGTTCGATTTGGAAAACCCGGAAAATATCCTAACTCCTAAATAATGTCTATATAGAATTTATATTTCAAATAACTCAAAATTGTACAGCAGAAGATTTTTCTATTATTATTATTAAGTATGCTTTTTACCATAAATCTCTAACTATATATAATCAATTTTTATTGACTGAAGAGTAGAGTTAAATGCAAATGTCTAAACTACCTTTTTATTATTGATGAGTAAACAAGTTTATATATGGATAAAATTAAGAAGAGTGCTCAATTTGAGCTTACTACATTAGCGATGTGGTCATTTGGGACATTTGCAAATTTCTGGCTTTTAGTACGCTGTCTATTTAGTACCCTGATGTTCTATTGATTCTGATGGCTAACTGCCTAGTGTTGCATTTTCTTTTGAATGCTATTCAGGAAAGTAGAATTACTTAGTGACAATTCACCAAATACGTTGAAATCCACTTTGTATATATGCAACTGTTTATGGAGATAATGAAGAAAATATTTCCGTATTGTCACTCATTTTTACTTCAGTTTATTTATTTTCTTTGGTGACCTTTGTCTATTAGAAATTGAGTCGCAACAGACTTTTTGTTGTAAGAGGTCTGTAAGTGGTTCAGTTTTATCGATTTTCTACAAATAATAATTATATTGATTACTGCTCTATTAAATAGTTCTAAACTAAAGGATTATTTTATACATTCAAAATTTGTTGCATAATTATAATTACTGTTAACATCAAAAATGTTTAATTAGCCGATCATTTTGGTCGATTATTGATTAAATAATAAATAACCATAGATTCATTTAAAAATGACCCTAATTTAAAGTTTCTACCCCATTTCACCTTTGGCTGGTAGGCATCACATTACCCCAGCCTATATTTTTCTCTGCACAGTGAAAATTTATTTTAAAATAGGTCATTCATATTATACATATTATACATATTTACAACATATTTCGTACCCTTGCATGGAAAAATAGAAATATAAACATATATAAACACGTAAACACGAATAATTCGTTCAGTTTATTGAAAATATTTTTTCAAAAATGATTTACAAAACATGGCCAACAAAAATGTTGCCTACTATGTTTCCTACTTTAAAAGATCTTGAGAAGATTTTGAAGTTAATTATAAGAAGTGTGTTGTAATAATTCATTGTGAATAACTGAAAGTAACAGTATATGTAAACAGTTGTTAAGTTTACGTTGTATATTTGTCAATTGGTAGTTTAAATTCACAACATTGTGTAATCTTCTTTCTACATAAAAAAATATAAATTTGTAAATAATGTTAAATATGTCAAGTGCATTTTGTCGTAATATTTTTCCTCAAAGAATGTCACATTTTAATCAACATTTTCTTTATCTAGTATGACGGAGTGGTCACAGATGCACGTAATATTAATATTCAAATAAACAACAATAAAAGTAAAATAATAACTTTTCTCCTTTTTAAAATAACCGCTAAAACTGCAACAAATAAGTAGGACTTGATTACTACAAATTATTAATATGTAACTTAACTGCAAGCACTGTCCCAGAAAAACTTTTAAACATTGATTTATGTTTTAATTTTGTAGTTTTAAAATTTTCACCATTCTTCATTAAACCTATTTAGCCTCCTCATAAATTAATAATTATTTCATCGCATTACTCTAGAATCATACTACCCATCCTAATGCATGAATGTCCTTTTTAAACTTTGATGAAGATTTCCTAGATATATATAATATTTTATGAACATCAGAAAAATGCCTTTCATTTTTAAGTAAATCTGTAAGACATGCATTAACAAAAAATAGTTAAATATAGAGCATTAACTCTTCAAACGTTTACATTAAAAGATTAACATGTTAAATTAAAATAAAGAATGCAAATATAAAATAGCTCGCTTTGCATTCTTTTGTTAATGTCAAGTTTCAGTTTAATTTAATTTAATTTTATTTTATAAAAAATACTTCTTCTTATAAGTGCATACTTGTTGTTGTCTTCTGTTTTAGATTAAGCATCAATAAATTATATTAAATAATATTTGTCTTAATAATTAATATTTTAATGGGACGATCTTAAGGAAACTTACAGAGTAAATTCTCGACGGGAAAGGTAACTTCCCAGTTACTAAATAATAATATATTACCAAATATGGCAGAAAATCTTCAGAAAAATGCAAATAATTAAAACCTAATTAATTATAATGGAAATAATAGAATGTTTTTGTTATTAGAAGGTTTTTGATTTTTGAAAATAATAATCTTGAATTATTGAAACAGTTTAATGGTAATTGTGACAAATATGATTCCCCAAATGGGAAGAATCCTCTTAAATTTAGTGGTGTAGTGTTCAATTTATATGGCGAATGTGTCAGAGAGGTGTCTATATTTAAATTAGAAATGTAAATACCCGAGTAGTAAAATACAATTAATACTCTGTGTTTAAAATTAATGGTTATAAAAAACCTCTTCTATTTTTAGAGGTTGGATACACGTCACAGATTTATAAATTTATTTTCTAATTTGTTTTTAATAAAATATATCGGGTTCATTGATATAGACTTCAATTATAATTTATAAAAGAATCCTCTTCAAAATATTATTGTTTTGTAAAATTTGTAATTTGTCTCTTTTTATACATTTGTGGATAGGAGCAACTGTAAAAATTATTAAAAATTTGCTTTGTAAATTTGTTCTCTAAAAAATAGATTCTTTGATATCTTATAACCGATAACAATACTTAGTTATTTTTAAAAATTAATCTTTCTAAAATGTGCGTTGACATAAACATATATGTATATAGAGAGAGAAATACATGGTTTTAAAAGAGTTTATTTAAATAAATTATTCTAAATGATTTCGTCTGATGTTTGAGTGCTGTGCAGGCATGTTAGGAAAAGGATTTGCTTGAATTCAAGACTTCTGAAGAGGTTTGCAAAAATACTACTATTCTTATTTTCGTTTCTACTTTAATTAACGTTCTTGACAAACACTGAAAAATCATGAAGTGTGTCTTAAAATGTTTCCAAAACAATTATAATTGAATTACGCCAATATTTGTTTGAACCTATTTTGAAATTAAATGAAAGTTTATTTTCTCTTCTAAAAATTGTCTTTTTTCGGGCATTCAATCAATTAAAAGCAATTTAATATATTTAATTAAAAATATTTTAGTGTGAAGGTTCGCCTGCAGAAAAGTTTCAGTAAAAATAATCTTCGTTTAAAAATTTTCTTAATTTTGCTGACACTTGATAGTTCTATTTATGATTGCTTTCGTTAAATATTATGTAGTCTATGGTACTATAATTATTATCATTTTAATTATTTTTAAAATGATTTACCATACAAATATTAAATGCATGTTTGATAAATAAATTTGGTTCTGTAGTGTTAAGAAGAAATTTCATTAAATAAAATAAGATGAATCGAGAAACATCTGTAATTCTCATTTCTAACAATATATAAATGAAATAAAAAGTTTATGAAATCGATAGTATAGGGGAACCCATTCGCACATTTATTGCCACTAAGTTCAATGACGCCAAGGTTTCTTCGGGATATGGGAAAAAGAAAATATCGAACGTCACAAGATTCATCTTACCATAAAAAGACTTTCGTGTAGTCTTCGCCATATTGGAGCCGTCTTCAAACTGCAAAGTGGAGCACCCATGACAGGAAACTGATGGCGATTGTGGCTGATTCATTGAGAGGAGAATATTATTTTGAAGTTATCAATGACACGGTTGACTCAGAGGTCTGTATTAACTTTCTTCGTAATATGGACAATCACTTTGCAGCACTGCCTCAACCACTGCCGATGGAGAATATCCAACTCATTCACGACAATGTTAGACCACATACCTCCAATGCCCCTACCGTATTCTTACAAGAGAAGAACATCAAGCTGCTCAAACAACCCCTTAATTCTCCGGATGTAAATCTTTGCGATAGATTTTTTTTCTTGACTCGAATCAGTACGCAACCACCTTGACTTCATTTCAAAACGTGATCTGGAAACATTTTTGGAGGTGCAGATGCCAACATTTACGAGACAAATGATGCTTAAGTATCTCCACAAGTTGACTCGAGATCTGGAACTTATTATTGGATGTGAAGGACATTATCTTTGAAACATTGCATCGTTTGCTTGTTGAAATATTTATACATTTTTATATTAGAATATAAACAAAATTTTGGATTGGAATATATTTTTTGTTTTGGATTAATCAAAAAAATACATTAATTATTTAAGAATCACTCTATATATGTATCAAAGTAATAAAGAAAAGAGTAAGAAAAGACCAAGATGCATAATCATGTAAATAAATTAATATTCCAATACATAACTTACGCTATATTTTTATATAGAGAAAAACAAATTAACTTCATTAAAAAAATAAATATCGTTTCGTTCACTTGGTGATGAAAAAGTTTTTATAGATAAAAAATTTCTATAGAAAAATTAATTTTACAGATATTTTTATATGATATTACGTGTTTGGAAAATATTTTTTTTGAAGAGGAAAAATAATTGGTGAGAAATTATCTGACCTACTGTTTATAAGTTTTTTCAAAGCTAAACTGGAGCCAATTAAAATACCTCATGTTTTATTTAAATCTATAATTTTTATTAATTTGCCGCAAATCCTTGAAATAATCCTTGGCGAGACATATATCGAAAATTTGCAGTATTTTGAAACAGATAAATAGTCTTGAATTACGAAAATTCTGAAAGACTTAAAGATTTTTAATAAAATTATTTTTCACCAAAAAAAAATTTAAGTGTTTTTGAAGTTATGAAATCCATATAACAGTCTGATTTAGCTTTAATTGATAAAGAATAAAATACTTATAGAAAGGCGCTTATTTAACCGTTTGCTCAGTATATAAATATATACTTGTATAGTTTTTATCTACTTCTATGCCTATCAATTTTCTTCAGTCGTTAATTAAAATTGTAATTCTCGATTCATAATTAAATAGAAAATAGAATTTTAAAATTCACAAATTTTGGAAATAAGCAATTTGCAACATGCAATCTTAATGATATTAAACTGCTAATCATTCCAAGAAGATTGTAGTTTCAATTACTCTTTGGAATATTTATACTGTGATACCGAACAAAATAAAAAGCTGTAAATATTTAACCAAAAATGTCTAAATCTTCGGAATATGAACTCGCTGTTTTTATTATATAAATATTATTTCAATTTATAATATTTCAATTCTTAATAAATGTGAATAAAGAAAGTTCATTCACAAAAACTTGAAATTTAAATTTCCCATATTATCGATTTATTATCTTTATTTATTTATTTACCAAACTATTCTTCATTATTTAATTAAAAGAATTTTTGCAAAGTTAAGCCTTTTTACAACTCCCAACTCTTGTCTTCCAACAAAAAATAACATTTCTACACACATTATTATTTTCCAGGGTCAATTAGTCTTTATTCATAAAACGGACGAGTGTAAGAAATTACTTTTCCGACACATATAGTTATAGTTGCCGGCAACACCTAATAACGTATCGATTGATTTGGTGATCTATAAAAATGTTGGTTTATAGTACATTGGAGAATACATATATTCTGAACTGAATAGGGAATCATTTCCTATTCTTCTTGCTATCAATAAAGTGGTTTATGCTTTATTTTGTCTAAGATAGCTTGCCTTTAAAATCTACCCAAATATATGCATCGTAATTTGAATAGCTAATAATTAGCATATTATTGTTAAGAAAGTCACTGTTGATCATATTTGTGTTATTTAGGGAGATATAGGCTATTCACTTGTGTAAATATAAAACGAACGTAAGGTATTGAAGGTGTTTGACAGAAAGGTTTCTTGCATTTTATTTTAATTAATTAATTTCCAAAAATCGTAAACTTTGATAGCATTTTAAATTCAAGACAGAGGAATTTATTTTCAGATAAATTAGTTAATTGTTTATATTAATTTTAAATTTTTTTAACTAAATAAACTATGCGTAAAATATTTTTTTGATAATATGTCACATTTTAACAACACGAGTATTTAATAATATCCAAAATATAGCTAACAATAAATATTTTAATTTTTTTTTAAATGGATAGAGTAAATATTTAAAGTTTGGTTTAATGATTCCCCTTAATAAAAATTTGTTTTATTCCTTCATACAATCTAAAAATAGTCGAAACAAAGAAAAGTGATGTAAATCTTTTCTAAGGGGTATATCTCAATTTCTGATCACTTGAATTTGATTTAACAGACGTTTCTCAAATGCGATAATAATTGAGTGATCATCCACTCCAGTTGCTAATTTGCATAAATGTTTTTCTTGAAAATTTGACTTTTAAATATTAGAAGCAGACGTATTTGAGATTTTCTACGTAATATTTGAATCAATATTATAAGAGTAATAAAAAATCCAAATATTATTCAAACGTGGCCATTTATTTATTTCTTATTTTAAATATATCTATAAATATTTTAAGTTAAATTTAGTTCAAATTTTCAACCAAATAATTTGAGTTTAATTTTAAATCAATAATTAATAATGCGAATGTTATACTTTTATGTGCAACGTAACACTATATAACTTAACCTCCCAAATATAAACTACGCTAATTAATCAAGGTATACTTTTGGTGGGTAACATACGTTCACTGTTATATGACTGTAAAAAAATAATTTTAAGCTATGCATATTCCCTCAAAATAAAATAAACAAGTACAATTAAAACGATTATGATATACCGAGATAAGACGATTGTGAATGAAAAGGTACTTTATTGAGAAGTGTGAACATTAAAGAATGTGGATAATAAATCATTTTATAATGACAAACAGATGATTACGTTCCGATATACAAACAACACATACAGTGTCGTCACAATATTCATGAAACATAAGAATGTAATTTAACCGAAAGAAAATGAAATCAAATATTAAAACGAAAAAACTTTTACGGGTATTCATGTTTACACGACACTTAAATTATACATCAGATCAAATACTTTATACGGTACATAGATATAGAGTTTATCTTTTTTGAAAAATATAATTAAAGTTTTCTTAATACATAACATATATATATAATAATTTGAAAACAAATATAAATTTTTAAATTGTTAAACATAAATATTTTGAATCTTTATACTTGACTATAAGTAAATGGAATTATAGATAGTATGTAGATAGACATATAAGATGTTGAATAAACATTTATACAAATATATACAACATTCAGTCATCGTAAAATAAAATTTGGAATCGTTAGAGTAGACTATAAGGGTGTACATTTATATTACAAAATAAGTATTCACAGACAAATATATTCAGATTATTATCCTTCGTATGAAAATGTACAACGCTGATATTCAAATTTTTAGGAAGGTTCTTAGTGATGTTGTACGCTACATAATACAGCTGTTTTATTATGATTTATAATTATGATTTATAATCAAATTATCAACAACAAATAATGTACAAAGAATAATTATCTTCTTACACGTTACATGCCAATTAAAAAAATAATGTGCCCGCCAGCAACGCCATTAACAAGAGTATAAAACAAGTTCATTTACAAAGGAAATGGTATCACATCAATATTTTACTAAATTTGTTACAAGTATTTATATTATTGGAACTAAGACAATAAATATATAAAAATTATATAATAGAATAGGCAAGAAACGACTCTTAAAATAAATATATAGGAACAAACAAATATGCTTATATAATAATATATTTTGAACAATAAAAACTATCTGTAAGTTCAAATATTTGTGAATACTTTGAAATAATGTTTAATTTGTAAATAGATCACAAACAAATCAATTAATGGTCAAATGAACCATCACATACAGAATTCAAAGCGGATTCTTACGAAATTCAATATTTTTACTTCCATTGAAATAATTTGAACTATTGAGATCACGTGATGGCTTCACATTCATTGTTTCACTACTCATTCTTAGAAAAAATCTCATTAAGCTCTTGAACAAATTCCAAATGCCGTATGTACATAGTAAATTATATAATTCATTGAAATTTGGGAATTATACATTATATAAAATAATTGAAATTATAAACGAATACTCTTTGTTGTATATAGCAACGTTAGATATGGGAGGAATAATGTGTTCTCTTTTAGTATGTATGTTAGGATCTAATAATATTTATTTTACCCAGTTACATTGTGGTCACATTGGATATTCGCGTTGAGTGGTTGTAGCCTCCTCGTCCATTGAGAGGATAGACTTCGTGTCGAGCCGTGGTTGAATCTATCAGAGAACCCCGTCGTGGTCCATTACCACGGCAGACCATCCTCTTCAGAATACGACAGAAACGATCGCACAGCCAACAGTAGAAGATGAAGTTGATGTTCGTCTTCATAACCAGCAGGAGAATAGAGAGAGCCCGAAAGTATCGGTTGAACGATATCATTGAGTCGAGGTTTCCAACGCCTCCGAACTTGGGGATGAGTTGCACCGACACACAGGCTGAGTAGACGCAGATTGGACCCTGACAAATCAGGAAGGAGGCTATCAGACAAACCAGCATGGTGGTGATCTTGAGTTCGCCCCGGTCAATCCGCTGGCGCGAGTTGCTGTCTCCATGCTCTCGCATGAACTTCGAGGACTTCTTAACCGCTATTATGAGCCGGATATTTGTCAGGGTCAGCATCAGGAACGGTAGAACAAAGAAGATAAAAAAGTCTACTACCCAGGCGTTGACTTGGCGGAAGATGCGGATGTTAGGCGCCGCATTGTAGTTAGCTGCGGTCGAAATTTGAGAACGGTTGAAGCTTTCAAAGGAAATGCCGGTCGACTGTTGGTCCCAGGCAAACAGCATGAAGCTTGGGATTCTAATAATCACCACGCCAACAACGATCAGAACCACGACAGTCGTGCGGTGAATCTTTCGAATTCTCTTGGCCAGAAAGGGGTAGGTGACCGCAATATAGCGTTCAATTCCCAGCGCCGCGGTGATCCAGTTGGAACATAGGAGCAGTGTGTTGAGGAGTTCACTGACATAGCCTTCATAGCGATGAACCGTTGTCAGTTCGATCATGTGTATGAGGAAGTAGTCCAGACAACTGACAAAGAGCGTCAGCAGAGTGATTAGGTCTACGATACTGAGAGCCGTGAGATAGTATCTAGTCGAGTCTCCCAGTCCTTTGAGCACAATCACCACGAGCGTGACCATGATTGCGAGAATGCTGATCACACAAACGACTGGTGTGATGTAGTTCCTGATGATGATGTAGTGGTCATCTTTCACATTGTCCAAATACGGCGGACAGATGCTGACATTGAGACACAAGCTGGGAATTATCATTTTGTTATATCTGCTGAGGACTGTTGAAGTTTAAAAACTGTCGACTAAAGCCACCTACTAAGGCTGAACCGAGTTATATAATGTATTTTTACAGCAAAACTTCCGCACCAATAATATTATACGCTGAGTAGCCAATCAGGTTTATATTAAGTTTAGCTCCATTTCTTAAAAGAATAATTCGTTTAGAAAAATTTATTTGCACTGTAAAATAATAAAAATTATTTCACACTATATTTAATATGAGTATGAATAATATCGATATTGGTTTCAAAGATCGGTGTGAATATAGAGATATCTTTATATAGTGTTGAGTTTATTATTTAATGATATACAAAGTTCCCAGTTAGAACGCTTAATTTCCCACCGGATCAGTAACTTCATAATCTACTAATTGTAGAACAGAATAGTGATCGAATATTGTCAATAATAAAGATTTTACGTTGTTCGATCTTCGCGGCAAGGTTGAAAGTACAACAATAAAAAGTATTGTTTTAGTGAAAGGTTATTTTAGTGACCTTCATAATTTATGGCTTTTAAGCAACGATGTTAGATTTATATAGTTTATTTAACATAACATTGTTAAAATTATATTCATATCCATTATTGGGAAAGCAAACGGAATTTTAAAATGTTTTATTATAAAATATTTTTGTCTAATATTAAATTTATATTGTAACTAATCGAAAACTGTGAAAATATCAATTCTACATATTTGATTTTAATTTTTTAAAAGATACATTTTAATATTTGCAATGCCTTTAAAATTTTCTCATTTTCAGACAAATTATCTTTATGTTTTATATTTTTAATTTATGAGTTTGTTGCGTTTGTCGTGAGAAATATTTTGGTCTTATTGAAACGAAAAGAGTATCCTTTTGAATATTTGGTATCTGTTGAAGTAAATTAGAACATAAAACATGTATCCGGGATTAATAGTAATTAAAGTAAACATCCTATAATTTATTTTAATGACATTAATTGCTATTTTTAATTTGCCATAAAAATTATTTTTTACCATTTTTAAATCTCATAATTGCAACAATATGAACATTTTCATGCTGTTATTAAAACTTTGTTCCGTCAAATTATTTTAATTAATGGTGAATTTAAGCAAATATTATTTTATATTATGAGTAATAATTTTGTTTACGGCGTCGTTCAAAAGTTGTCTTATGAGGTTACGAATCAGCACGTCTTTAATATGGCTCTTTTTATGGCTTCATGGAGGACTACTTTATATTCCTTATTTAGGAAAATGATTACGTTTGGAACCTCAGTTCAGCAAACGTCTGGGATTCGAACCCGGGCTTTCGTTCGGAAGCCGGACATCGTACCTACACGGCTACCGACTTCTTGATCATTAATATGTACATTAATATGTATATAATTCTAAGTGACAGAAATAATTGTAGAAAATAATACCATGCATGAATTATTAAAGAACGTTATTATTTCCAATTTCATGTAAATAGTCATAAACTAATTTCGTTTATTTTATTATATATTTAGTATTTTAAAATATATAACAAAATTTTATATTTTCCATTAAATAAATATTATTTATATTCAATTATATTCAATATATTATTGAACAAAGAGGACAAATCAAACTGAATCAAGAATAATGGTGAAGTCAGCAGTGATGTATTAATTCACACATATATTAATCCATCTGTCTTAGTGTGATATATTGATCGTATTTATATACTTAAATTTACATTTATGATAAAAAAAATTGTTCAGCGGTTATATTGACATTTGACAAAGTGATATGTCCTTTTTATCACTATGTTCTTAATCTAGAAGTTAAATTTCTTTTAAATCTGTTTATTCACATGTTTTTCAGTTATTATTTATAATTCAAAGTAAAATTTATCTTTTTTTTAATGAAAAAAACAGCTTTTATTTTTTGTCTATTCAAACATTTGTTAAACATTTGATAAAAAATATGTTATATCAAATGTTATATCAATTTTATATATACTGAGATAGCTTATATTTATTTTATATATATTTGATATCTAATTAGGCGAGTTGTGTCAGAAAGGCACATAATAAAAGTACACCATAAAATAGGAAATTTATTATAAAAGTAAAGTAAAGTAAAATAAAATAAAAATATTTATTATAAAAGTAAAATTATTATAAAGTAAAATAAAATAAAATTAATCCGTTCGATAAAATTCGTTATTAGTCCAGTCAATATATGGTTTAATATCAAACAAATCGCAACATAAGATTTTTTAATGTTATTAGTGTTATTTTGTCTATTTATCATTTCCAAAATCTATAAAATCAGTCATTGGGGAAAAACTAATGGACTCTTTGAAAAAGGTCTTAACTTTTGTCTGGTAAGATCTAAACTGATTTGTCTAGTAATTCTCATTGTTAACATTTTTATTAACAAGTTTTAATCGCACTCTTTCGATTCAAAACTTGGTTAAGAAGCTCGATAAACTGGGTGTACACTTTTAAATGTTCAAACTTAACATAATCGATATTGCCAATGATTTTTTGTATTCGAAATGTAAGGAGAAAATCTGCATTTGGGAAATATGAGGATATTAATCTTTAATTTTTATCTTAAACAATACCTATTCATATAACTATCCAGTTACATTTGTATTCATTTTCTTTTAAAATTTGCATATCATATAGTTTAAAATTTAATTTTGTTTGTATGTAGCGGTTAGTTTTATAAAAGAGAGGTGTGTTTTTAATTTACTTTACTTTTACTTTTATTATTATACATTTTGTATTGATTATATTGTAATCTTTTAATTCTGTGTTATTTAAAACATTTTTTCATTGATTTGGAAATTATTCATATACGATTTAGATATTTTGCCTAATTTTTTTATTTTTAATGACCAAATTAAAATTATTTGAACAAATAAAAATGATCAGCTATTTGATGAGACGCTTATACACAATATTTGGAAGTTGCTTTAATAACTTACACACGAATATAGTTCGTGCCCTACGATAAATATTAATGTTAGTCTACTTTATATATTTATTTACATTCTATAAGGGCCTATTAACCTACAGTTTATTGGAGTATCCTCACCCCAAGCAATAATCATATTCTAGAAGGTATAAATATTTATAATTAATCAAAATTTCTCGGTGCTAAAAAATATATGCATTAATCAACATACCTACTTGTCAATAATATTTATAGAATGCAATTTGTATTATTTATTATTACATATATGTTATTAATGTGCTATATTAATCAGTCAAAAGGTTTCATATAATTTCGATAAATCTGAATTTATCATATAATATAGTTTTACTGTATCTTATAGCAGAAATGGAGGAACAAATAATTATTTGGAACAATAATATAATACAACACTGTCGACAAGTATATGATATGATCTAAGTTATAATTCTTCAATAGCCTTCAGGAAAAAATAATTTATCAACATAAGAAAAACTAAATTTATAATTTGTATAAGTTAAAAATTTCATAAAGGGATGATGGTTGCAGAGCCTATTTGAAATTGTCGCATGAAAAGTTATACTGTAAAAAGATTTCCGATTGGCCATATACAGGAGGAAATTAATTTAATTCAGTGCTCAATTTTGCATAAAGATTACTTTTTTCTTTCTTTCTTTCTTTCTTTCTTCTTTATACACAGAATGCAAATTGGCTAAAAAGACAACTCAGAGAAATTAACGTTTCGGTCGATATTATTAATTGTATTGAATCTTATTCAATACAACGTTCATAAATATTATAAGCTGACTAATCAAGAATCTATACTTTTCTTAAATAATGTTATGATGATGTGTTTATTTTTGCATCACTTATGAAATATTTAGATTTTGATAGAGAGTAGTATTTCATGTTAGTTGTTGATAAGTTTTTATCGGTATTAAAATATTATAATAAATAAATTATCAATTATCAATATACTATATTATTTTATTTCAATCTCCAAAACATTCTAATCGAATTGGAGATTTATCATAGTCCAACCCGGTATATTCTTAGAGGTTTGACAGCTTATAATTAATCAGTATCGGAACCAGATGACAAAAAATAATTTTTCATTTCAAAACTGTAGAATTAGGTTAAACATTTAAAATCTCAAATATTATTTTATTTTTTCGTTACCGATTTTTTATGAATGTTGTTTATGAGACGTATCCACAAAACTGCGGACTGTACATTTAGTGACATTTATATATATACTACAAATATGCCGAAAGGTCAAAACCATAACTACAGTATATTTGTCGGCATATTAAAAGCAAATATAGGGGAGCATAAAATACTTGCCAATAATTTTATGTTATCCTGGTGTAACCTTATTTAGTAAGTTGTTGATAATGTTTCACCACAATTGACAAAATGTTTTTTTTCAGATAGAGTGTTCACATGTAGGGAAATAGGAGATATCGTATAATGGCTGTACACAAATGTTTAAGTCTTCAAGTTTATCAAGGTAAATAAGTCTGAAAATTAAAATAATTATAATCGCATTTTAATAATTTTAGAATATTCATCTTATTGGCTGAGTGTGTCGGAGGCGAAAAACAAAATTATTATTTTTAAAAAATTATAATTGTGTTATATCTATAATAAGTATTTGTTGATTATTATCTATGATTGAAATAAGTGATTTGAATAAATTGTTTTGAATGTTTCAAATATAAATTTGAATGGTTGTGATGAGTGAGTTAAGAATTAATCATGAAAAAGTGACAAGTCCTTGACGTTAAGGTATGTTTGTATTTTTAATTATCCCATATAATAAGTAAAGATTTTAATAGCTATGATGTAATAAAATACTTGATTAAATAATAAATGTTCTTTGATTAATAATTATGTATTTTTGATTGAAATTTAAGATATGAAATAAATAATATAAAGTTAGAAATAACGTCCAATAATGGTTAATATTAAATCCAACCAATTAACCTAAAACCCTACAATTGGTGATTAGCGAAATTAAATCTAGGAAAACGCCCATAAAAAATTTGTATACTTCAAAAATATATATTTTATTTCATAACTCTTGTCATCATATACAATCAACATTTGGGACCGCTTGTGGAAGAATGAATTCTTAAATTAGAATGAATCGCACAATAAATGGCAAGTAATTCTTGTATATTACTTTAAAATAAAGATTCATATATAGATTCTTAAAATATGGGTAGAATAATTTCGTTTCTTTATAATTCGTTATCGATAGTTCCATAAATAATTATTACAATATTATTGCGATATAATTAAAAATCGTTTGCGGTTGCAAAATGGTAAATTTATTCGTTGTGCAGATTTATTCTGTAAAAGATTCGTTTGGAGCATTGCTCGCTTCTTTGAAATTAAATGCTTCTAATTAAATGTGGAAATAGTTGAATTTTTGATATTCTGCGTGAAAAATATTCCGATTTTTAAAATTTATAGTCTAGTGTCTTTTCAGGAAATATTGTTTTGGTATATTTCGTTTTAAAGATGTTTTCTCATATATTATTGAGTGTAAATACACAGTATAGAACAAAATATGTGGTTCTGAAAGAAATATTCCGTTTTCTTGGTGTTGCTTTTGAGTAATTTTGAAGTGGAATTTTGAAAGAAAATTATTATTGTAAGATATACATTGATAATACATTGATAAGATAATGTATTGATTTGTGGTTCTGAAAGAAATATTCCGTTTTCTTTGTGTTGCTTTTGAGTAATATTAAAGTGAAATTTTAAAAGAAAATTATTATTGTAAGATAAGATACTTTATTAAGATAAAGTATGTATATTCCTAAATATTGATTATTTTAAGCAATGAAGATGACAAAATTGAACAGAGGATAATTATTGATATTTAAACAGTAAAATCAGAAATTAATTGATTGAAATTTTGAATTTTCATCGGAGGATATTTGATTCAGTTATTTACACTGTAGCAGATAATATACTCTGCCGCGACATTTTGTTTTGATTTAAAATTGTTTTGATTTAAAATTGTTTTGATTTAAATGTTATAATTTGTTTTTTATAAATGATATCTAATAAATTTGTTTTCTATAATTCCCTTTTTATTATTATTTAGAATGGTTTATATAGGAATAACTGTATAATATTCTAATGGTTATGCATTGTTATGTATTGTAAATGCTATAGTATGGAGACACAATCAATAAAGATTGTTCATAATGCTAAATGAAAAGATATATTATTATTGATGCATGTATTTATATTTACAATTGAAAAGATTTACTATGTATTAAGTATACATGTGACACTAAAGATTGCACTGTTAGATGGTGTGACATATTTTCGAATTTATCTAATGATATTTGATTAATATTGATACAATAAATACTGCTTCGTAGTATTGATTTGTATTGCAGATATGGAAGTGATTTTGCACAAGAAAATGGATTGATTCGGAAGAATTAGATTATATTTAATGTTATTTCATATGTAATATGTAATGTTATTGTTTGTGAAACGATTTTCAGTTTCTGGTGATTTCTTCTGAAATGGTTAGTTAGTGAAATCTCAGACCCACAAATATCGTAATATACATCCCATAGATCCAATTATTGGAAAATGCAATGTGGCGAATGTTGAATAAATTTGCAATTATTAATGATTAAATATTTTCGCAAAGATAGTAAAAATCGTATGGATTAAATTATTTTTGTTTGAATGACAAATGTATTTATTATTGAACGATTGAATCTGTTATGAATTTATAATAATTTTCTGAAGTTGCATATTAATTAGAGAAGATTAAATGAGAAAAATGAATAGCAAGTGATAAATTTATTTGACAGAAGCAAAGATGATTTGTGGATTTGAAATCGTATTATTTTAATAAATTTTTGTATTATGGCAATCATGCACTACAAAGGAAAGGTCATATTTAAAGTCAAAGATGAAAATTTCCAAGTTCTGGCTCAAGAAGCTGTGTATAAGATCTTTAAATGATCTTTAAGACGAACATATCATCATCAAGAATAAATGGAACATTGTATACATCGCACGTTATCTGTTACATATATTTTAATGTATATCATTTTAATATGTTTATATTGTGTAATCATACAGTTGGTATCAACTCAACAAAATTTGTTTTTGATTAGTATAAATAATATTGTATCATTATTTATAATTAACACCATTTATTGTTTTTTACAGGAAGGTATACAAGAATTATATGTTTTTCACTGATTTGAATGTTGCCTGATTTGAAGATGTGATTTGATTATTTTAAAAATTTGCACATACAAATTAACTTTTAGATTTTTGTATAAATTAGTTATATTTTTTTGTGGATAAATTAAATGCAATTTTTTGGGTAATACTATTGATTAAATGTGGGCATTAAAAAAAGAAACAGGGGGATTATGTTATACATATAATAAGTATTTGTTGATTATTTGATTGAAATAAGTGATTTGAATATAATGTTTTGAATGTTTGAAATATAAATTTGAATTGTGATGAGTGAGTTAAGAATTAATCATGAAAAAGTGACGAGTACTTGACGTGTAAGGTATGTTTGTATTTCTAATTATCCCATATAATAAGTAAAGATTTTAATAGCTATGATGTAATAAAATACTTGATTAAATAATAAATGTTTTTTGAATAATAAATGTATTTTTGTTTGAAATTTAAGATATGAAATAAATAATACAACCAATTAACCTAAAACCCTACAATACTGATTTTTGTTTACAGTTTGTGAATTTTTTCTTGATGGTTTACTGTTTAAATTATTGAATAATTTTCTATAAATTGAAGCAGTTAGATTTTATTATTAAAAACTTTGCAAGTGTTGATAATTTTATAGTATATGTCCAGCAATCAAATTAAAACATTAAATCCACTTTTACGTCAGTTTTTGTATGAGTCAAATGGAATTGTAATCCAAATAATATAGAGTAATATAAAAACCTTAGAAAAAAAAATATTTCAACATCTATCAGCTCTAGAGGGCTTAAGTAAATGTCAGCTCAGAGCAAATGTTTGATCACAGATGGCATGTCGACGAACGGCCTCATAGGCAGTAACTAGGCGTCTGAGAAAACTTTTGTTCTGCTTTTAGGATATTTTTTGTCTCTAACCATTTTACATCGAATTGCAAATGTAGGAGCTTTATTTCTGTAAAAGTTATCATGCAATGAAACTTCTGGTTTGTCATGTGTCTCTGTTCCAATCAATCTATTCCTAACAAAGCTATTTGTTTCTTCTTGTCCAAGCAATGTGTGAGTTGTTGTTGAGGGACGATAGGCTCGTACCGCCAGGCCAAGTGTCCGACGCGCAAATGAGACACCCACATCTGGAAGATCCACGAGAACAGTCAAATGGAGGTGGGAGGGATACTCTGAAGAAAATGAAAAAATGAATTGTGGGGGTGACTGCACAGTCAGTGTTGTAGCCAGTGCTACACTGTTTAGGGGTCCTATATAGAGGCAGTTAAGCGCAAATGTGTTCGAAGCCCACTTCTTAGCTGCTTCAAGGACTTGCAGTAAATTGCTGCTGTCCGTTGATGAGTTGCTCCAGATTCATTGATCTTCAGTCTGAAGAGGGCCTTATAGTCCCATTCCAGAAGATGGTGCCTTTGGTAGTAGAGTTAATAGCCTCAGCTCTGCAGTCGGCTTTCACATCACAATTTCATTGCCTGGAAATCGCAATGACATGGTACCTTCTGTAGAAACACTCAATCTGGGAGGTTATTCAACCCTTCATCATACAATTGAAGACTTTGCTACTGAGAGCAGTAATGGCTGCTTTACTATCAGATCCAGATCAGGACTGGGGAAGCTTCGGGGTTATGAGCTATTTCGCAGCCAGTTAAAGTGCTCCTAATTCCGACTCGTTCGAACTGGTGAATGTTCTTCCTTCACATCCATTGAACAGCATCATGATCGGAACGATTGTTGAGTGACTCTTAATGACCTCCATCGTACTGATTCCATTCAAGTGGTATTTTTTGGCAGATCTATATGTATGAATGATGTGATCACTCTACACACTGGAGGTTTGTTGAAGGAGGATTTCTGTTGAACACGTCTTCGTGCTGCAGACAATCAGCCTGTTGTCTTTGCAGGACCAAAGTCCGGAACAATGTCAAAGAAGGTAACGCCGACCCACCGATCCACATTGTTGATTATGCAAGATTTTGATCATGTATGTGTTGAAAACACATGGAACCTCTGGAAGATCGTTAACAAAGCCCTCTCATCGTCTGCATTGTGTATATATAGAGCTATGTGTGACCCCAGATTATATGACAGATATTGTGCTATGTTGTCTTTTTGTATCGATCTATTTTGTTGACGAGTTGAGAAGATGATTTGACTACAAAATTACCTCTTTGAAACTAACTCTATTGACACGTCCTCATAAAGGTGGTAAATTTCAGCCAGATATATTGGACCCCATCTTGCACAGTTCAAATGATCATATAATATATCGCTTGAAGAATGGCAAGCTTCGACTGAATGAGCAAAGATGGAAGTCTCACAAACCTTCACGTTGTGCTATAATGATCTATAATAGTATTGAGATCATATCCATGTACTCCCACACAAAAAGAGGAAGTTTACATCTTCATATTTATTTTCAACAGAAGATGTCTGGAACTAATTCGGTCTTATCGTCAATGATAAATGGGAAAAGTCAGCATTAGTATTATACTTACAATTCTTATACCTAATATTCCAGGAAAAACGTTTTTTAATAATTTGAATTTTAAAACATGTTAATGCGATAAGATATTTAAACGTATTTCCCGAAAATCTGCTCAAAATTACAATTTGGCGGCCATTTTTTTGTTTATTATAGAAGGTTACAAATACAAATTAATCGCATTTAGTTTTGTTCCCCACTTTTACCTAAAATGCTCTTAGAACCTTATGCAAGTCCTTTCCACAAAAAATCGCTTAGTCTAGAAACCCACTATTTAAATATTTTATTCAGAATATTAGGTAGGCACTACGTCAGATGACGTCGTAGCAAAGCGTCTCGCCCAAGATGACGACTTGTGGATCGTGATGTACCTCATTTTTGTAACTAGCTGACAAAACAGGCGACGTATTGAATTTCTTGTCTGAAGAAATATAGTTTTCAAAGTACTCCATAATCTGTTGAAGAACATGGGTATTGTAAAAATGAGAGAGGAGACAATCAAATCCGGAGAAGTTTTCTTTTGCAGAATAAACAATGTACCTGAAACAGATTCTGTTGATGCAGCACGACATTTGATGTTCTCCCAGACTATCACACAGAAATCAATGCCAACGACAATCGATGATCTGTATTTCCATATCAAACCCTGGTGAGGAGAAATGCGCACTCGGCTACACCCGACCTTTCTGCACCTGTAGAAATGGAATGGAAACGTGGTGATTCAAGACTAGAGACAATTTGATGTCACTGTGTCCAATCCTAAACAATTGCCTTGAGATGATCTCTTGTGTATGTCAGTGATAATATAAAAGTTGGTGTTGTAAATGTCCCAACCCACAGTTGAAGTTCACATCAGTGTGTGCATGTCAACAACAGAGGGATGATGAGACTCATTTCAGGAATTTTGTGTAGTTTGATAAACCATTTTTTATTAGTATGGATTATTGTTAATACTTAATTATCTCTTTCAATGCGTCTTATGCTATTTAAAAATATATTTATATAATACTAATAGTTTAATTTGATAAATCAGTGAAAGTTTAATTGGATTATATAGCATGGAGCTGAAATCTGCTTAATCATAAAAGAATGAACCAATTATGGCAATTTGGCGGCCCATTTTGTTTAAAGGTCTAAGACATTAAATTAGATTTGAAACAGGGTTAATCGGACTCAGGAAATCGATTTCAAAAAATGTTGTTCCACACCTTTTCCTTAAAAATACTCTTAGCCTTCACATTTCTCAGAAATTCGTATAGTATATATATCAATAGCGAATTGCTTGTGATTTAAAAAAAATATATTTTAATTCCTAATATATTACATTTTTATCAGAGTAAAAATATTTTATTTTTATTTTAAATGTTTCAATTTTTTCACTTTCCTAATGTATACTACTGATAAGTAATATAATATAAACTGTTAACATGACAGGGAATTCACATAAAAATATAGTTTACGTTGTATATCTTTTAAATTAAAATATCACATTTAAAAAATTATAAGTACTATAATATTAAAATTCTTGTTTTTATTTTAGGTATATTTAAATCAGTACTGTTCTAAATAAAATACTAATGAAAATACCTATTCCAATAAAATATGAGAATGCGGTATAAGTTTCTAGAATTGCACTTCCTAAGTGATTGCCAACACTACTGATACTGTTATAATGTTTAAAATATATTACTAGATATTGTGCTTTAATACTAGATATTAATAATTAGTAATAATATTTTTATTCTCCTTCTCGTAAAATATATTAAAATAATCTGTAATATTTTCAGCAATAAAACCTCTGGATATTCTAAATTTCTAAAAGCAACAAATTTTAATTTTATTCGAAAATGAAAATAATATTTAGATTTATTTATAATATAAAAGAAGACAACATTGGCCAAAAGCACAAGACATATTATTACTGTTTAATAATTCATAAAAATAGAAAATAATTAATCATAATATTGATAAATAAATATTTAGAAATAATTTTTATGATAACAAAAAGATAAATCACTATTTATTTCGTGGTCATATTAAGTACAAATAGTATTATGTATGATGTAGCATAGAAACAAAAACATATAAAAAGTAAATTAAATGTATAGATGTCATGATTTCAAGGAATATTTCTTAGAACACAATAAGATCCTCTAATTAAAAAAAACTAATTCATCCGAAAATGAAGTGGTTGAAACGACCGACACGAACAACTTTTGTAAACAGAAAATAATCAAATCATAGTGACGATATTATGACATGGTATAACGCTTACTATATGTATATGTACAGAGTGTAATTATATGCCTGTAGTATTGCCGTCCCGGTTGGACTTTGATAACACTGAAAGAAGTCTGTGAAAGATTAGTCGTATTATGTGATTAAAATGAAAAGATCAATATCTTGTATACAAGGTTACTATGACACAGACTTCAACATCATCTCCTAATTTATGAAGATGAGAATGTGGCATTGCATTTTTAGTACACTACAATAGTTTCATTTAATGAATTTACCTTTACATTTCTTAATCGTATCAAAAAATTATGGAAGGGAAGTGTAAATTCATCAATACAAAGTAAAATTGTGTGATTTAAATTTGAGTAGGATTAATATATTAAATATAAAAAATTATAATTACGTTCTCATGTATTGCAACTATATTAAATACTAATCTGAATACTTGAAGACATTTCAAACTTGTCCAAACATTTCAAATAGTTTTTTGTTAAACTAATAAACAATAACAGCAAATAAGTTCAATATAAATACAAAAATAGAAGGGTTTAAAAATTAGGAATGAAATAAATTGCATACATTACAGTTTACAGTGTTATTGAAATGTAATAAAGTTATAAAAAATGGAAAGAAGGAACTTAACTGTATAATCACTGAAGAACAATCAGAATAATAATATCACAGATTAAAGAAATAAGGCCAAACTCATGGGAACAGAATAACTCAACAGGATAAACCGATTCTGAAACTTGGCGTAGCAGCTGTAGTCTTTGGTGGACAAGCATGTTTGTTGCGAAAAAACAATTTTATAAAATTAATTCGACTACGAAACCCGGTCCAGATCCTTCATTGGAATAATATCGTTTGGAGAGGACGTCTCCGCAAATGCCTTCAGGTTACCGTTGAGGATGTAGAGGACCTGTTTCACATCAGCCAGCGACAACTGGACGCTCTCCAGTCTCTCCAGGGGCTCCTCCGCCGTGTCCACGAACTCCTGGAGACGGGCCGCACACGTGCGCAGAATCACGGCGCAGTGCTTCGAGACGTCTGGAGCGTCGGCCTTCTCCGGCGTCACCATTGCGATCATCTCTCGGCACGGCGTCTGCGGTGCAGAAGAACCTCCCCCCGCGGCTTGAGAGGAGGACGGTGAGGCTGCGTCGCTGAAGCCGGGCGGCGTCGTGGATTTCGTCGGCGGCGCTGACGTGACCGACGGTTTGGCGACAGCCGCTGAACGATTGAAGCTGGGCAGTTTGGGCAGGGTGCGCTTGGCAGCGGCGGCGAGAGTTGTGGCGTCGAGGCCGGTGGTCGTCTTGTTGCGACGTTTCTTGGAGGTTGTCGTCGATTTCTGCGGATGGCTGGGCGTGGTCAGGGGCGAGGAGTAGTTCCGCGGCGGCGGGAATCGACTGGGCTGGTAGAGGTGGAGAGCCGTGGCGACGACGTGATGGACGTCCACGCGAGGGGGATAGCGCATCATCAGGCAGAGACAGGTGGCGAAGTCCCCCGCTAACAGCTGGTCCCTGATCTCCATGAGGAGCGCCACGTAGAGGTAGTCGGCGAGGACGAAACTGCTCTCCACGGCGAAGAGCGCGTCCCAGATGATGAGCAGGTCCTGCACGGGGAACTCCCTGCCGAAGAGGAGGCGCAGCCAGCGGAGGCCGTACATCTGGGGGGCGATCTCCAGGTGTTCCAGGTGGAGGTAGAGTTCGAGGTCGTGGGCTTTCAGGTGTTGAGAGTGCAGGTCGTTAAGGTGGACCACCACGGAGGAGCAGTGGGCGTCGTGGTTGCCAAGGTGAGGCTGGATTCCGGAAGGTAAGAAAGGAATTTAAGGATCATTAACAACTATTTCCAGAATCTTTAGTCATTCATTTTAGAGGAATGCATCAACTAGAAGGTGTCATAGCGTTTCGCATAATCTCGTTTGGCATAATCACAAATAAATCAATTCGGGTTGTCGCATTTCACATAAACATACTAAACACAAGATAAAGATTATTTTTTTTAATTTAAAGGATATAAAGGATATATTTTTTATGTAATTAAGTAATAAAATGTGCATAATGATCATAACGATCCGGCATAATGATAAACGTCAATAGCACTATTTATTAAACTCTGTCGCAGACGAACAAGACGCTCCGTGACACGTCTGTATGCCGGGCGTTGTCGCGGTCCTGCATCTCCTGCTTGGAGTAAGCGAAGACTTCGCTCGTTCACCCGAATTATATCGAGCATATTTAAAGTTACTAATTATGCTAAATGCGTACACTAAATTATACCAAATGCGACACAATAAGTTTCAAGGTGTGTACCTAATCCGAAAGTACAGAACAATAGATTATGCCAAACGCGATTATGCGAAATACTACGTAGCCAACTAGAAGGTTGTGTCGAGACTGGATCATGAATTAATCCTTTCTGATGACACTTTTAATTAGATGCTATCTGTTTCATAAAATAAATGTAACATTCGTTATATCCAGCAAACATTACATTCCGAGCACTCTGTCAATATTCACAACAAAGCTGTGAATTTTCAATTGAGATATTTTCCAATTGAAAGCTATGTTTAAATTATGTGTAACAATTTTTTATAGTCCACTTCAACCTCCCCAAGACTTAATATAAACAAAGAATGAGGAATAATACCAGAACATTCAACTGTTGGAAGAACAACTTGGTTCTACCATTCTAGGCCACCAACATTTAACAATATTATAATCCTGTTATAAATAATGGACTTCAAGGGTTCAGCTGTCTCTATATATTACGAAAATAACAACTTCTATATAATCTAATATCCGAATAAATATAAACAATAGATTATTAACGATTAACTTTTAACGTTACAGTATAATATAGTGCACAACAGATATTTTCTGGTGTCTAGAATAAAGTTGATTATGGAAGTCTTTAAGAAATGCACAAGTACAACGATATATTGCGTTAAAAATTAAGTACTAAATTTATGATGTCACCATTATTTACTTTCCAGTACTGTAGTATTAAATTGTGCAATATTTGAGTCAGTGAGAAATCTAGTTTTTGATGTCATATCATGATAAGATATTAGCAGACAAATTTTTATATAAAGATAACAGTACAAACCCTACTCTATCCGTTAATAAAGACATCTCAATGACGACACAAACTGAACAGATATAAAGTCGACAATACATTTAGGATTGAGATAAAATTATAATGAAAGTATTTAACATGGCATCCATAATTTTTTAAACAGAAAAGTGGAGTGTAGGTTAAGAATATTCACAATGAATTACTTCTACTCAAAAATTTGGTGAAAACGGATTTATTTTGAGAACAGAGGCAAACAGAATGATTTTCAAAATTTACGAGCTGATGAAACAGTTTTTGCCAAACATTATATTAATATCTAATAAAAGTGTAATCAGAAGATTCTTGTTAATCTGTATTTCGCATAGTTAGTTATAATTAGATTAGTTTTTACTATGATTATGAAGAATGTTGTTGACCGATGTCAGATAATAATTTTAACAAATTGTAATATTTTAAGTGTGGCTTTCCACTTATTATTTGACAATGAACGAATTATTTATTGAATTTGTATTAATTATATGTGTATTTCAAACCTCCATCTCAACAAATATAACTCATTTTTAACTTTTACTTACATTATATATGTGTATCTTATAATTGTAAGTATATACATTGATAATATATACAAATTATGTAATGTACCATTTCCGTATGAATATCACATATTGAACAGAGGTATAACATGTAGTCTTATCTAAGAGTGGATAATTAATTTCATCTAAGTGCACACAAAACCAGTTGACATAAAATATAATCGATCACATGGAATAAATTGATTATTGTGAGTTGGACTGTTTTATAGACATATGAATAAATAAATATTATTCATATGTTTATATATGGTTCTAACTGGATAAAAGTTATATATAATAGTGAAAATCTGTTTTCATATCTTACTTAGTATGATTTATGACGTCACCGATTAATAAAATGTTCAAAAATAGTTTTCTAAACATTATATGAATTGGTTCAAAAAAGTACAAAGTTCAAAATGTATTTTTTAAAATAGTATTTTGCTTCAAGGACAACAAAGAACTATACTGATTGATTAACTTACCGATTTTATTGATTACCAATAAACAACATCGCTCATACTACTTGGTTGAAATATGATTTCTATTTATAATTAAGTCCTCATGTGAAATTCACCGATTAATTAAATTTCCAAAAGTTAAATTGATTAATTATACCCTCAATAATATGACACTCGATTTCATGCCATGAAATATGAAACCAAGCTTATTTGAAACCTGATATCCGGCTACAATGTTGTAAACACCAATCTAAAAGGTGCGCAGTTTAAAAAGAATTCCTCGAAATAGCCTATTTTAATAAACGGTACAATTATAACAGCAGTAAAATCCACCTCTCACCTGGAAGGGTCGCCGAAAAGACGCCTCCTTGTCACGATCAAGCGGTGCTAAACTGGTTTCCCTGACCTCATACCAACGCCCAATGACACTGAGAATGCGGTCGAACATAGCGAAAGCATCGTGCTCCATAAATTCAGGCTGCAGCAGATCCCTCGTCGCCTCAAAGACTTCACTGGACGCCGAGTTCTGCCCGCGTGCCTGCTCCAAATCGAGACTGTCCGAGTGCAGAACGAAGACCAACGGGGCCAACACCTCGGGCATCCCCTGCTTGTAGCCAATCGAAGAGGTCTCCGAGTAGCAGAAGAGGACGTTGACCAGACTCTCGCGCACCTCTGTGTCTTGAAAGAACTTGAGTTCGGGGAAGGTTCGCATCACGTCCTGACGGATCTGACGCTTGACGTTCTCCCCCTGGAAGTGTTTGTGCCAACCACTGGACATGTTGTTGTTGAGAGGGTGGTCTGCAGTGGGTAGTGGCGAGGTATCTGTGTGTGGGTCGCGAAGATGTTTGGCTTTGAGGTCGTTGTAGTGGGCCCGCCAGTTGGCTGATTCCGCGGACCAGGACTTTTTGTCTGTGGAGATAACCTGAAATGGAGATAGACAGGTGAACTAAAATAAACATTGACATGTAACAAGAGAAGAAAGATTTGCGTTTCTCAAACAACCACACCTGGTTATAATCATTGATACCGTAATAATATTTATCTAGATCGGAAAAATTAACTAAATTATGTCCGAAATTAAAACGGGCAAAAAAGAAAATGGTGAAATCTTGTTCGGCCCATAATTTTAATAACAGAGCTGTGAATTGGACCACATCGGTCAATATATATTTGCACAAGAAAGTTATTTTAATTGTTATACTTATTATGAGTCCTTTTTATCGCATATGATATATTTATAAAAATGTTTTTCTGAAGATTATTTATTTAAGTCAATTTAATTTATTTTAATCAGTTTGCTATTGATTTGCCCGTTTTTATATCGGACACTCTTACGTATAAAAAGTAGCAGTTTACCAATCTAGAGATGTTAATTACGATATCAATGGTTATAATAGTGTTTGTTTAAATTTATCATATCGTTAACATTGACAGGAAGAATCAATTCGCAATGTGAAATTGATTCTAAACAAATAAAATATATTCACATGGTGGTGATTTATATTATTTGCATCGATTAAAGGTTTCGCATAAACTATTTCACACACTATAATCCCAATTTTTATTGTCTTATTGGATCGTTCAAATATGCATTAATAATAATAAGAAAATTCCCTTTTAAATACAAAACCAACTGATTTATTTAAAAATATTTTACTATTTTTAAAAAGTATTCGTTTGAATATCAAACAGAATAAGAGTATGAAAATCAATATATTTAGTCATTCGGTAAGTATTCAAATATATGACAAAAGAATGTTGTTAATCTTTGTAGTTAATCTTCGCAATGTGCCTTTTTCAAATTATTATTACTCTTACAGATAACGTGAATTACTGTAAAACATTTAGGCATATGAAATTAGAAGCAATAATTAATACCATTGAAGAATCCTTTAGCTACAGTTTATAATATATGATTTAATACAATGATAAAGTAGCATTTATTTTAGCAGGACTATAAATATATGTAAGTATTCTGCTTAAAGATTTAATATTATTGTTAAACCTTTTTCAATAACTAAATAGTTCAAATTGATTTCTAAACTCTGCAACGGTTGTGTTGGTTGCATTTTTAATACCTGCTGTAAATTAGAACAATGAATATATAAATAAGAGAATACATTCTGGAAGTAGACGATAAGAATTAATTTGTAGATTTTAATGGTACTCAACTTAATATCAATTTTTATTAAACAAACATAGATAATAAAATTAATCATACCCCAAGAAAGATACGCCAAGAAATGCTTCTGAAATGACAATTTCTGAGTTGTCCACGAACAGCTTGCTCATAGAGGAATCCCAATAAGTTCTCCTCATTGGAGTGTCCAAACAGTTGCTGCCACTGTTCATTGTAGGACGAGACAATTGGTTCATAGGAGAGGCTCAAGGTAAGACCAGAGCTACTCGCACTCTTCTTGACAACATTGCCCTCCATATTATTGGAGTCTGGTGTTGAATTGTTCCTGCTGAGAGTCTCTGCATGTGAAGCCACCTCCACTTCAGCGAAATGGTTTTGAACATAAAGAGATTGTGTCATTAAGCCTTCTGGCTCATCACTTTGCACAGAGAAATTGTCAAGTGTTTTGAGTACATCATTGACAAGATGTTGCTTTTTAGATGATGACTTCATCTCTGAAAATAAAATAAGTGTTGTACTATAGAGACTCAATATAATGTAATTAAAGAAAAATTCATAATTAATACATAAAATATAATAACATAAATAAATATATTAACATGCACAATATTAATAAACTTTATATAACACTAAAAAATATATATTATAAATATCATTTAATTAAAAAAACTTAATATGCATGTACTAATCAAAAAAATCATTTATAGTGAAATTTAACTTTCTATAAGCTATTTAATTCATTATTTTCCCAGGGGCATAGCATCTGGGGAGGCCATGACCCCACACCTCACTTTTTGCTTTGATACTTAAGTGCTAGATAATACAGCATGAGAGAGCAGGCTAATAACACTCCCTTTTATTCTAATTTATTCAAATTAATTAGAGTTGATTTAATTAAATTAACAATATATAACAATGTTTTTAGTGAATTCAATTGGCTACTTGGATCTATGAATGTCATGTATCCATCAACAGTTCCAGCAGACTGGTTATCAGATGATAAGTTGGTTGAAGATGTCCTTCTTGAAGGCTTCAAAAATAACATTTCAGAAGAGAAAGTTAAGAAGTAAAAAGAAATTTATCAGGATGACATCAATTTCAAAATTTGTACTGCAAAGCTGGAAATCCTGTACACATTTATCTGGCCAAGATTCAATGACATCCTTCATTCATTTGATAGCTTTCTGACAAACAAAAAATCCCTGATTTTACTTTGCATATTCATTCTAATTTTACCATCTACCAATGCAGTTTTAGAAAGGTCATTTTCAGCAATGAGGCAAGTTAAGAATTATCTTTGGAATACAATGGGGCAAGAGCATCTAAATCATCTCATGCTTCTACATGTGCACACAGTGAGAAAACCAACATTTTGGACCTTGCAAAAGTCACCAATGAATTTGTTCCATATTGAGTGCAACAATCCAATGTTTTTAGGAAATATTGTAATAATTTTTTCATTTGACTATTCATATATTATCAACAATACTAAAAATGATGTGACATATTTAGTTTTTCATGATTTTTACACTATTAATACAAATATAATATAACATTAAAAAACAAAATTATATCTCTTTTAATTGACTTCAATATTTTTATTTTTTAATTACATTATGCCCAAGGAAAACTGGGCCTCCAATTTAAAATATGTTGCTATAGCCCTGTTTCCCTATATTAAATATTATTTAAAAGTATTCTTTTTATAACTAATTTTGATCCTAATTTTTAAGACTTAAGAACTCTGAATTGATTTTAAAAATTTTAACAATTGTAATATTTGCATTTAAAAAATATTCGATTTTTATTGATTTAAAAATATACTTATAAGAATGGTTAATATACAGGGTACCCAGCAAAAAAAATATATTTATATTTATAATTTAATCAAAATATAATTTATAAAATTGTCCTCTCAATGTCTTAAGAAGACATTAAAGCAAGTAGTATACCATGAAAAAATGTTCCCAAGTACCTTCAAAAAGATATTTATTATGTAATGAAGTATAGATGGTGAACATGGCAATAAGATGGAGCCAAACCATTTACTGCTACCAGAAAATGGCACCAGGATCTGACCATCCAAATGGCCAGCAAAGAGCCTGGGTTGAAATATGCTATAATAACAAAAACTGCAATGTATAAAGTCCCCATATATTATGATCAAGCATATACAAATAACTGAAATGATTGCATAAAAGTTTTTTGTTGAATTACTTGCAGGTATTTGTTTCAATATTGGGGCAAGGTATATTTGAGATTTTTCTTCTCCAACTAAGTTCTGATACTTTTGTCATTCCTATTTAGATCATTATCATGACCCTTAAAGCTAATCCCTAATGACAGACCTAGAAAATTTATATTTCAATTAAATTTTGTTTAATTTTTATTAAATTATTTTTATATAAAAAAGATAAATTTTTATAAATGCTTTTTGAAGTCTTAGAAGAAAATTCAAAAGCAGATAACTAGTTTGAATTTGCACACAGAATTAAGTGTTGATTTTATTAATTATAAAATTCAAAGATAGCAAATACATCCTAATCTTATTAGTTGGTTTCTTTTATGATGGAAAAGAAATGCAAATGTAACAGAAAACAGAATCAGTTTCTTTATTTTAGTGCAACCATATAAACTTATTGAATCCTCCTGCTCTTTTTGCTTTTTCTATCTGTTTGCTTCAACAACAAAAAAGCAAACTGAAATGGCTGATATTTTGCTTTGAGAACATGGACTTTTGAGGGGCCCAAGTACTACCAAATGGAGAAGATCCTGGTGAAAGTAATGAAGCATAAACTGAAGTAGATTCCAGTGAGGATTTAGCCAAAAAAACATCAGCTGAATTTTGCAGAAAATGCATATGACTTATCTAAATTTGTGTTAATAGAAAAATAGAAAAAAGTCGTTTGTTATGCCAGAGTAAAATATATAATGTAAAAAGAAACCTCCTTTCTTATTATGAAATAAATAGCTTAAGTATCATTAGTGATTTTCCGGGTCAGTTAAATTATGTATAAATTCATAATAAACTGATTTAAAATTACCGCATAATTTGTAATAATTTCAAGACAAGTATTTAAATTCCTTTAGGAGTAAAAAAATCGAGATAAAAATGTATGCATATTAAAAAAAGCGCGGATTATGTTTATTTACAATACATAAAGAAATTATTTTTTATCGATTAAAATGCATGTGAAGTAATAAAATATAAACGAACCACATAGAAACATTTATATATGCAAAACTGATATATTTATCAAGTCAAAAAATCCAAATTCTATTATGTGTACACATAATGTTCCTATAAATTCATTCATGACAAAGTAAATTACAGCAAATCAAAAATATTTCAAGTCTATTTGTTAATTTATTTTTGGTAACATTACAAAACGTCCACTCCTAACTCTATGGTCCACCCTATGCCTTTTTATAAATGCAATATGAATATAGTATAATATATCACCAGTAGAACTTTAAAAATGCATTCATAAACGTATTCGATTTTCCTTGGTCCCCCCTTTATAAAAACGAAAAATTAAAAAAAAATTATTTTAATACATTCAAAAACGAAATTCAATTAACAATAAATAAAAAATAAAATAAAAAAACATAAAATTGCCTCAAAAACACATTCAAAAAACTCAAAAACGTATTCGATTCGAAGAGGGTACCGAGGGAAATCGAATACGTTTTTGAACGCGTTTCTGAGTTTTTCGAATGTTTTTTGAGGCAATTTAATGTTTTTTTCGATTTTTTTTATTTATTGTTAATTGAATATCGTTTTTGAATGTATTTAAGTAAAAAAATAAAAAATTTCCGTTTGTATCAAGGTGGACCAAGGGAAATCAAATACATTTTTGAATGCGTTTCTAAAGTTCTACTCGTTAATAAATCGTACATATCATCAATTCGTATTTGATAAATATAACAATGTTTGTCCTATAGAAGTGACAATTTTGCTACGGATTTAAAAAATTACTGGATTTTTATATAATTCGTAAAATACACAAAAATAAATAACCAAGAGCAATCAATCCAAAAAATAATCAGCTAAATTTGAGTAGGTACCATTGACTTATATATTATAGTCCGACAAACTGACCAATATTCAATAGTAATAAACGTCCGCCGATGAATATATATCTATATCGATAATAATTGCCAAATTAATGGGAGGAAGTTCAACATTAATTCTATAAAAAATTATAAATTTATTGAAAACCCTGTTTAGAACGAAACTAATACCGTATATAATTAAAATGCTCTCTGGACGTTTTTGATCAGTTTGCAGGTCTAGATAAATAATATGTAATTTTAGGTGCCTACAGGAAGTTTGACCTTCTCCCCAGTGCTTAATGCGCTTGGGAGCAGTGTAGGTACCTCCTCACAATGCAATATGGAGAGTAGATACATTTATAAGTATATTATAGTCGAATAGCATCAATTCATAACAGAATAAGAGTATGTAGTGCAACATATCTATAGGATATTAGTTACCTACGCGGCGTTATAATTATATTGAATTATGATACTGTGCCTAGAAAAATGACTAAACATTTTTGTCGAAAAAATATCTATTCTATGCTAGTTTAAAGTTACTGTTTTACACAAGTATTGACAGCCAAGTAGTTCTATACATAAAAGGGCATAGCTTAGGATATAATTTTCTGAAAATTATTTGACCAATAAAATGAACTGACTCAATTGGCAGAATTTCTTTTAAAAACTTCTTTATCTTTTCACCGCTTTTGCACTTCAAATGAAATACAGAAACTATATTGTCTGCTATTTCTTCTATATTCTATATCTATGGTTATAAACACTAAGTAAATAATATGCAAATTTGTTAAATTTAACTACTTACAATTATTTATATCTAAATTGATAATATATACACATGATGTTTTATGTATTATATATGATTTAACCATTAATACTCTAAACAATTCCCATAAACAATATTGCTGTTTTTTAAAGCAGTCAGTAGTGAAAATAAAGAAATAAAAAATTTCTCCAAATACATTTATTTAAAACGAGAAGCCTTACAATCCCTCATTTATCAAGTCTATTCAGCTTTATTGTGCATATATGTAAGACCACACTTTCCACAATATTGTCGGTCAAAGTGGCTGGCCATGAAGACTCCTGGACCACATTCCTCATTGGGGCACTCACGACGAAGACGAGATACCTTTCCATTTGAATCAACCTAAACCAAAACAGTTTTTAATATGTAATGATATTGAACAATGCAAAAATAAATCAAACGCAAAAACAGAACAACTAAACTAGTTTACAAATCATTAAAAAAAACATTCAAATATAATATACCTTGTAAAATTTGAGTACTGGAAGCTGGACCTTCTTCCTCTTGTGCTTAATGCGCTTGGGAGTAGTGTAGGTCTTCTTCTTGCGTTTCTTGGCACCTCCCCTCAATCTCAATACAAGATGGAGAGTAGATTCTTTTTGAATATTATAGTCGGATAGGGTGCGACCATCTTCAAGCTGCTTTCCAGCGAAAATAAGCCGTTGCTGGTCTGGAGGGATTCCTTCTTTATCCTGAATTTTAGCCTTCACATTTTCAATAGTATCAGAGGCCTCAACCTCAAGAGTGATGGTTTTACCAGTTAGAGTTTTCACGAAGATCTGCATGACTACAAGAATAAATAAATATAGCATAAAATTAAGTTTATATTAGCATATAAATGAATATAAAAATAAGGTTTATAATTCAGGGATGCAATTCACACAAAGCACAACAAATCAGGTATTTTTAGTGGCTTTTTGTATAAATATTATAATAACCAATATGGAGCATTTAGTAGTCTGGTTGAGATAAGGAAAATGTAGAAAATTCTGCAAATTTAGGAATAATCCCATCCTTGAAAATTACATATTTCCCAGGATTCTATAAGAGCAGTTGAAAAGAGCTTGAGGAAATCAAAATTAATTTTGACTCATACACTCACACAAAACTAACAAACAAAAAAATCCACTATTTGCCAATAAATTTACCATTGATTAAACGGTTTTAATAATCCATTACATAAATGATTTCATAAATTTCAGGGATGAGAACAGGCATAAAAAATCTGCGGAAGTATATTCATACAGGCCTTCCAACCACCTCTCAACAAACTATCCATACAAGAAATAAGTACATTGTTTGATTTTGCCAATACTAATTTTATCCATTTACCATATCTAAATCATGATGAAAAACAGTCCTTACCCCCCATCACTCATTTAAATGAATTACTAAAATGATCATTATCAATGGACGATTGTCATCCCTGATTTTTAAAATTACCCTGACATTGTTATAAAACATTACTAGGTTAGTAAAAAAAACACAGTCAATAATATTTTTACTGTAAAATTAATTTTACTTTTGATTCACTATTACTTTACTATTATCAAGCCCCCCAACAAGACATTGCTTTATGATAGAAATCTTATAATCACATTAATGTTTATATTCTAGGACAAAACAATTTTACATCTTATGCATTTACACACAAAGCCAAAAACAATTAGAACACAAATATGATAATTTTACTTATAATAAAATGAAAAACAGTAATATAAATGGGATGAGTGTACAACCCTTGTATTTTGTACATGATTTGATTGGAGTGCACTGATCTTGCTCTCTCTTAGTCTATTGTCCCAAACTTTGCTACCAAGGCAGTTATGTCTTTGTAGTTTGTCATCATGTTGCTGTTATAGTATAAATCAACCACATTGTTAAATCTACAAAATGGTGGACAGATGCTCTCTCTCTGTTTTTAGCAGATGTTTACTGTTTTTTTAAACAATTGACCAATCCCAGGAATCTTAAAATTAATTTTGGGTTTTGTCTTTGAGGCAATCATAGTAGAGAGGTGGAACAAGGCCAGGGTCATAAATCAGGCTTCATCATGATAGGAGCAGTAAAAAAGTCCGGGTTCAGTCGATTCCATGGCAGTGTTGTCAGTTAGGTAAGTCGGCCTCAATGCTCGATGGACAGACAGCTTGATGAGCAGATGCTTTCCAAATGAAAATGTGACAGTGTTCAGCTAGAATTATTGTTGAAACATCTGCCATGGCTTTACAAATGACACCGCACTTCTCTGTTAACTGCAGTGTATCTGGCCAAAGGTCAATTCATAAGATGCAACTCTAGAGGAGAATTAAATCAAGGATTAACATACATTCTTGTTAAACAAAGATCCTGCTATCTTTGCCTTTTCCAATTTGCCATTTTCTTTACCTTTAATAATTGGGCTGATAAAGTTTGTTATTTATACATGAACTAATGGGATTAGTGAAAACATCAAATATGGGAAATCAATATACATCTCTTGATCTGACTACTTAAGTATAGGTAATCATTGAATTAAGATTATCATTAATGATATAAAATGAAATGTTAAAATTATAGAGAATCTGCCTTCCAGTAAAAGTATATTTAATTAATTTAGCATTTAATTTCTAACTCATGACACATTTTGACCATCCCTGTACTTTTCATTGTATGGTTGATTTCTTAAGATGGTCAAGTACAATTTATTTTATTATTGATTTATTGCCAGCAATCCCTAATTTGGGCATTCAAAGAAAATTTTAAAATATATTGAGGTTCTACTTATTTATTCATAAAAATAACTAATGCTAACATTTTGTCAGTGTGCATACAAATTTGTATATTATATACAGGGATAGGAATAGCAAATTTTGTATCCATTAAATGTTAAAAGATAATAATAGAAGAAAAGTCCAAGATCTTTCTTCATATAGTAAGAACAAAGAAACTCATACATTGATTATGATTGAGCATCTGGAGAAAACAATTAAACCATGTAAGTGCAAAAAATTCATGCACTGAAAAAGTAGAACAATCTATGAGAATACAAATATTTCAGGAATTCAATGAGATTGAAATTTTGATCAGCAACAACAATATTTAGTGAACCTAATTGATGAATGTGAATGTTGCCAAATAAAGGATGACATTCAAGACAGACTAAAACTCATTCATATACTTTATGTAATAACAAGACAACTTTCCTTGTTTGTAAAGTTATGTTCCTGAATACACTTGGCATTTCCAAAATAAAGTTATGTAAACTACTCTGAAAAAAATGGAAGGTGGTACTGTGGTCCAAGAGCGAAGAGGCCAGTATCTAAAAGTAAATGAGCACAAGACTCATTAGAATTAACAGAAAAAATACAACTACATATTATACTCTAAATTCCACAGGTTTCAAGCTATTATTGCCAAGCAAAATCAAGATGACTATACTTAGAGAGTCACCTCAATACATCTATAATGTATAGTCTTTTCTTGTCAAAATAAATCAAATTCTGCATTCAGTTACTGTTGCTGTTTTAAAGATTTTTTATTCTAGGAATTTGAGCTTCAATGTTCCTAAAAAGGACCAATGACATGTATACAAGAATTTAGATCAAAAACAAGAGATTAAAGACAGGGTTCACATGCTTTTCAACTACAAAATTCATTAGGTTTTCCATTATTTTTCCATAGGTATTGTGTTGAATAGCTACTTTGAAAACTGAAAATTGGTTAATGCAATATATATATTAATAGAAATATACAAATATGTACATAACAATTTGAGAGCTATTGATTACTATATGTCAAGCAAGGTTTAAAAAATAGTCTAAAAAATTCAACAATGCAGTAAAAAATTGGCAAAAATATAGCATAGTATATATACATAAAATAACATTCTTAACATAAAGGAATGTTATTGAGCTAATTCTAGATGCTTAGCCTGGAGCTGTTTGTCAAGATCTTTTGTGTCTTTAATTGTTTTTGAAGGGCATGTGCCTTAGTAAATAAATCAATGCATGCTGATGAAGCTGCTGTTTCTGACCATGTCAATGTGTCAGACTCAACATCAAGTGAATTCTCCACTTCTGAGAGATGTTGCTTCTTAGCCTTAATTGCAGTCATCTCTTCTGCAACAGATTCCCATTTAAAATATAAACACAAAAATATATTCACAATGTAGCAAATATTTTCAGATCTTATAACAGAAAATACAAATATAGAGCATTTAATATAGCACAGAAACTGACAGCACAACTTTATACTGATACTGAAAACAATAGCCCTACAATTTTTATGGTATTCAAAATTTCAAATTCCATAGGTTTTCCAGAAAATATTAAAAATAAGCCAAAATTTCATAGATTTTTCACATATGGAAGTTTTTTCTCTTTTAAATTCTTTTGTTTTTTAAGAAATTCCATGGACATATGAACCCTGAAAAGAATATGAGTCACATAAAGGACAAAGAGAACTCAAGGAGACTACAGCTAGCTACAAAATCTCTGGCATCTGACCCAACTAATAAAATTATGATTGCCAAAAAGTTTTGTCCATACCAAGAGCATAAGCATCAACATTCTACTATTCACAAAAACTCAGCAATTATGATTTTACAATAAATGGCCCAATTACAAAAAAACATTTTGTTTTATTTGGCACAAGGGAATCACCAAGAGGGGCACTCAGAAATAGCAACCTGTCTATACAAATGGCTTCTAATTCTTCAATTGGATATACTTAAAATGAATGAAATCATTATTTTGTGTGACAGCACCTATGGTCAACATAGGAATATACAATTTTCAGCAAAAGTATGGACAGCAGCAACATCCATCATGAAAATAAATCATTGTTTTGTGGACATTCTCAAAATGAAGGAGATGTGGTAGATTCTATGATAGAAATATTTACACCAATGGAATAGTATGGTGTCATTAAGGCAATGTCTACTTATTGAACATGGATTTGGAACCTGTTGAAATTTTGTTACAATGAATTAATTTCAAGGCATTATGTGCACTACTACGAATCCCTTTCGAGTAGCTCAGTTACAGAACTTGATTCCGACTTTGATACCAACTAACTGACAATTTTATTAATTGACTTGTGTAATTCTAGAAGATTAAATAGTATTATCTGACAATTTTATTTGATATTATAAAGTAAAAACTTTTATTGAATGAATGTATTTCATAATGATAATGTAAACATATTATAAAATTTAATTGTAATTTGTATAATTTGCATTTAATTGAATAAATAAGTATGCTAGGTGTATAACTTATTATATAATTGAGTATTTGTATAAGGGGTTTATGTGGATATGTACATGTTATTAAAAAATAATAAATTATAAAATTAATTTTTATATTTTTCTACACTATACAGGATAAGTCAGAAGTAACAGACAAAAAATGTAATATCTTTATGCAATTATAAATAGAAATGATATCATTACAGCTTTGCATTTAGCTTTTTATAAATATAAATGAATTTATATGCATTACATATTCAACTTTATATGACATATGATATCTATAATTGTTATTGTCTGATTTGAATATAATCAATTGTGGTTTGAATGATTTAGTTTGTGTTCTGAAAACAGCAGAAAGTATGCCACACTGTATCACACCATAGCACAACAAATATTTTGCATTAAGAAATATAATTTAACCAATAATATTAGCACTGTTGGCACACAGTTAACAAGCTAGTTTATAAATTTGAATTAACAGTCAATGTGGCCGAAAAACCAAGACCTGCTGGCTCATCTTCTACCAACAGTGAAATGAAAAAGTAGCAGTTAGTAAAAAATTATGACAAAATCCTTGAAAATCAACACAAAAATTATCATACAAATTTAAATTTCACAGAGCAGCATTGTCCATTTAATTAAGAAGCTTGGTCTAAAGGTCTGGCACCTGCTTCTATTGTAAGAACTCCGTGAAGACAATTTTGATCAACAAATGCAGTTATGAGGAATTTGATGTGTCTGATGAGACAGCCAAGTAAACAGACACAAGTCCAGAGCTGTCTCCTCTTTATTATGGCGTGTGGAGAATCATGAAGGAGAAAGTTTTTTCACAGCATGTGCAGACAGTTGAGATTTAAGTATAGTCCTTTAGATCTTTTGATATCTATGTTCAAAAATTTGTGATTCTTTACCTCAAAGAATTCCTTAGTTTATGGAAGAAGCAGAAGGACATTGTGAAAATAAGAGATCATAAATACAGATGAACTATTTATGTATTTCCATATGCAATTTAGTTATTATGTTTGTTCACACTGTGGTAAATATATTTTTATTCATATAATTTGAAAGTTACTTCTGACTCACCCTGTATATCAAAATTAGAATGTATGTTGGGGCCAAGCAATGTCATAATGATGAAGAATTTTTTCAATTGGCTCTCTTGAAAACACTAATTTTGGTATATGTCCCTTATTAAAAATAGGGACAATATAGGACTATAGGTAATAAATGTCCTGTCCCATCCCAAAAACATCCCTGGGATGGGATGGGGTGGTAAGTATTAAATGTCCTAAAAATGGGTATTAAATGTCCCAGCGCATCCTAGGGACAATTATTATAAATAAGTAATAAACATCCCCTGGACATGTGTAATAAATGCCTGGCCCCAAAAATAAAAAAATAAAAAACTAATTTAAATGTCATGGTAAACAAATAATTCTAAACAATTATTAATAATATCATGAATATAATGATTTTTCTGTATTAAACAATGTTGAGGTGGTGTAGGATGTTGTTAAAGCACGCATACTTCAGTTAAAATATTTAAAAGCTGATCAAGTATTAAATAACACTGAGGGGGGGGGGGTGTTAGTAGGGTGTTTGTTGAAGCATAATATGGTGCATTATGGTTGGTATGGATGTGTTTAGATGCACATTGTTTATGTTATGCTGTAAAAAATGGAATTGCAGCTCATCAATGTGTGCATGGGGGCTTAATGTTTGGTTTCAATTAGTTTTTTTCAAACTTATATTATATATGTTGAATTCAGAAAAAGCCTTTTATGTGAGGCAATTTTAATAGTGGTTACATTATGTAATGCAGTAGGGGGAGTTCAACTTAACATGCCCATACCACCCATAATGCACCATAGTATGCTTCAAAAAACACCCTACTAACACCCCCCAGGGTTATTTAATACAACAACATTTACATAATTTAACCATAGTATGCTCTAACAAACACCCCCTTCAACATTATTTAATACTTGAACAGCATTTACATATTTTAACCAAAGTATATGCACTTCAACAAACATCCTACACCACCTCAATGTTATTTAATACAGGAAAATCATTATAATCATGATATTATTAATAATTGTTTAAAATTATTTTTTTTACTGTGAAATTCAAATTAGTTTCATTAATTTTATATTTTTTGGGGCTGGGCGTTGATTACTTATATATAATAAATGTCTTTAAAACGTTCTGGGACATTTAATACCTATTTTTGGCATGTTAATACTTACCACCCTATCCCAGGGACGTTTTTGGGATGGGATGTTTATTACCTATAGCCCAATATAGGATTTATTAAATTATGATTTCATACATTTTTTATTGTGATAGATAAGTACAGAATTTCAAGGATAAAAAAATGCAAATTTAAGAAATAATGTATAAACTTTGTTTATTTACTACCAAGTTTCAGACAACATTTATATAAAAAAATGATCAAATGGTCTTATAAATTTATTAAAGTTTTGGGAGGCAGTTTATATTATCAACCCTATCGATACCAGGGGTGGGGGTCCCAATTCACCCACCCCTCTGCAATTTAACAATAGCAACCTGTCATTACTTTTCTTCTACTACTTTTAGTGCAAAAAATTACATTTATAAACATCTATGGATGATCATGAGAGCAGTTCCATCTTCATCACTCCAAATTTACAAAAATGGCTATTGTATAAATTTAAATCACTGAATAGTTTATATTATATGATAATCCACATCAAAATTTTGAATGATTGAAGGAAAAACTTTATATTAAAGAAAAAAATTATTAATAGATGAACAAGTGCTGCCATATACAGGAAGACACTCTGCTAAACAATTAATGCACAATAAACCTGTGAAATGTGGTTACAATTTGAGGTGTCTGGCATCAAGCAATGGCCATCCACTTAACAATTGACTGCACAGCCTCTGCACTAGCAGCTAAGTTAATTGCCGGAGTAGATAAGGTGTTAAACACTCAAAATACTAAAAAAAAATACTTGTGGTTAAATTACATACTAATAGGCCCTACACAAAAAAATGTATATTAGATCTGTATATGGATTATTTGAACAGGCCAGGTATTGCAAAAGACCCATATAACCAACCTCCTTCAGATGTTTTAAAAACTATATTTGATATTTAAACTAAAAATTTAAAAGGAAAACTTATATAATTTTAGTTTAGAGCTTTTATAGAACTTTTAAAATTCCCTAACAAATCCCAATTTTAAGCACATGTTCTGGTGCAAAGGATGATTCACAGGGGAGTGATTAGACTTTTGAAAAAAAAAGAAGGAACATACAGGGCTAAAGGCCCTTCAGTATAAAGCATAGGGAGCCTGTATATAAATAGCTTTTAAATCCTTTTAAATAAGAATCACTTTTCCTGTATCCAGTTCAAAAACCATTTTATAAAATAATATCAAGATTTATAGATCAGATCACAATAAGAATTTCCATAAAAATTTTACTGACTTTATATAAATAATTTTTAATATTTAATAATTCTAAAAATTAAAAAAATTGTCTTCAAAAATATTTTTTAAAACACGTAATACGAATATACTAAATGTCGAATCAATTATATATATGTGTGTGTGAGCCAAGTTCTTTAACCATGTGTTCAAATTTATTAATAATGGCATAAAAATTATAAAATTATCTACATAAACTGCAACTAAAATAAGAATAATACGCACCTCCTCGTGATAAAAATATATAAACTGATAGTGAAACCGGCAGCTATTTAGTTTATATTAATTAGTTTAAACAAATAATCTTTTTTGACATGATTATGACAAATATCCACAAGATGGATCAACGAAAGGCATCACACATTACAAATGTTAACACCAGACAAAAAAATAGTTACTTAAAATCAAATGTATGAGCACATATAATACAAATATTTCATTAAATAATAACAGTCGCGTAGCAATTTTAGAAATAGCAAAAATGTGAGCATAGGTTTATAGGGCCTACTTTTTATATAAACATACATTTAGCACATTTTACCAGGAGTAGTAATGGAGTAGATAAGATTATTTAAAATAAATTGTGAATATTAGATAAATACAAAAATAGCCAAATGTCTAAATTTGGGAATATGGTGTTATGTTGTTGATGACATGTGGTATATTATATATACTTCTAAATATACACTTAATATTATTAATTCAAATAAATGGTCAAGGACAATATAGCTGTTTCTATAATTTGTTTCAAAAAGAGGATAAATATAAAATTATATGAACAGATAAAAAAAACGTAACTCTAATTTCATGCGTATAATATTGAATCAGAAATAACTTAAGATCTACGTATATTTCAAGAAACGTACACGTAATTCTTCTCTGTAAATATAAATTATCGGTCATTTCGTGATTCACCAGCATATGATGTGCCTTTCAGCTGACAGAATGACTTTAGTTCTTGACCTGCCTCATCGATGTAAAAAAATCTGTTCTTTGATAGTGCATTTTCTGCTGGTAAACCAAAAGGGTCTATCAAAGTTTATAACAATTTCTGAAATAATAAATTTATTTACATTGCGTTCATTTGTTACAGAAAAAAAATGATGTCAACAATTGTGTGATGAGTTGTGCATTTTTAAACATCATAATATTATATAGTTAATTCATGGTACCATCATCAGAGAAGAGCTATCACGTTTTCGAGGAGTACCAAATCGGATATAGTGCCTGCCCTACGTGGTCTACGCTGATATCGAATTTTTTCTGCAGAAGGACGGAAACAGAGTCAAACATAAGTCAGCCGCTATTTTATTCCTCTTAGTACCACACCCAGGACTTTTAGCCGCTCGATCCTATCAACAGCTCCTATAAGTATTTTTTTCTGAGGGCGATTGCATATATATATTAAGGCTATGTTATTAAGCTCACTGCTTTGTCCAAGGAAGTATACGAGTTGAACCAGATCAACTGTCATCAACCTGTGCGAAGGTCGTCTGTTAACCTCTGCTAATCTGTTCAGACCGCTTCCACTAATAAATCCAAGAAGAAGTGAAAAGTGCGCGAGCATGATCTTCTTACTGGTAAGAAAATCTATTAATGTTACCTTTTCTCTCATCATCTCAGGTGCATCTTGTTAGTAGAGCAACTGGAACATGAGACTTTGGCATAACTTTCTCCCTGTGTTTTTCCACAATTTTCGAGGTTATGATTCACATATCATCTGTGCAGAAGGTCTGGGCAAGGTCGGAGGATGAGACGTGTCGGTAATTGCTCAGAACAAGGAACGCTATATGACAATGGACGCGGAGTTTGAAGTGATGAAGGCAACGACGACCAACTCACGGGACGGAGATAAAAATCGGGTTCCGTGACTCTATGCAGTTCCTGACGGCCTCGCTGGATTTCTCTTTGAGCAATCTTGCTCCGAACCAGCTCCGACATACCCAATCGATTTTCAATACATTACTTATTCTAAGACTATCTATTATACCTTATAAGCACGAAATATTCAACTGAAATCGGTATTTATTTTCTAAATAAATATTTAGAATCTCAAAACTTTCACAATCCTAATTTATTACTGGCTTGATAAACTGCAATCGCAAAATAGAAGATCTAATGAAGACAGACTTATTCTCAAGGTAAGCATTTTATTATTAAATAAATTCATTCAAAGTAATGTAGACGCAATTTCTTTAAAAACCTAGTCCTGCATACTGAAGATCATTCCAAAATTGATAAAAGCTAATGGTGGAAATATTTATTAAATTATACGTCTTGTTTCTTTTAAAAAAGTACCCATTTCATCAAACATGAATGGAAAATGACAAATATATATTAAAATGATCATTATATTTTTAATAATAAGCTAGCTATGTGCATGAAATGTTCATCAACAACATTTACATAATTAAAAATCTTCATTGAATAAAGTTTAGATCACAGACTGGGAGGAATACAGTAGAATATTACAATTATAATATGTATAAATACAAAAATGGCCTCGAATAATAGTTAAAGATTTCAATTACTGGAAAATGTTTATAAATTATAATTATTTTGTAGATGGACAATATATAATATTATTTCAACAATAATATTAATAAGCTCGTGTAATGCCTGCATAATCGGGTAAAGTAATAATTATTAAAAGTATATTGACACTAGTCACAATATAAATTACAATAAATAGAAATAATTTTATGTTTAATAAATTAACATGAATTTCACTTTTACAAATATTACAAACTGAACAATTATACAAAACAAATTAATTAGAGGCCTTTAGATTATTAACAATTAAAAATAGCGTGCGTGTGTGCAAATTTGGAAGAGTATTGCAACAATTAAATAGTTTGACCACCGCAATTTTTTGTGATTATTTATCTATGAATACATTTGCCCGAATAAAGTACACATAGCTGGTGATGAAAGATTAGCGAGTAATCAATTCAGGAAAATGTCGCAATAATATATACAGCAATGGTAAAGTAAGCCATTGATCAAATAATCTGTTGAATACAATAAACGCAGAGTCTGTACATTAATCTTAAGGTAAAATAGAAAACGGACATTTATCACAAGGTGTGTGGTGCTGTGGGTAAAGGGAACAATTCGATGATGATTATCAATACTCTAAATGATTTGTACAAAATATAATGAAATAGTAATACTCTGAGCTATCATATTGTTTACAATGATTATTATTAAGTGTGCATGGAAAAACCCGAGAATCGTCTGGAAGTGGTATTTTTTACTTCGAAGTTTGTAAATGTTAACAATTTATTAATAATATGAGCTATGAAATGCAATATATTCTGTGGAGACTCCAGGAGATTGAAAGCTTTGTTGATTGGCAATGTAGGTGATTATCTAATGGTGAAGAGACGTGTGTCATAGCATTCGAGCATCCATGTCCATCTGAAAGTAGTAAAGAAAGGACACGGTTAAATCACATTATACTGAGATATTGAAAAACAATTATGGAAATTTGCGTTTCTAATTTAAGGAAGACAGGCATTTTGAAAGAAGATTTGTAGACCTACCACAAGTCCGCTATCCCCACTGGTTCGCGGATGATGACTCGATTGTGGCGTTGAGGGTACAGTGTAGTACTGATGCTTGACATGGGGGTAACCATGGTGATGTTGACAGCAGTGTTGATAAGCGACTTGGTTGTTGTACTGATGAGGCGGGAGTGGAGGGGCAGAATGGTGATGCTGATTGTGATGATGGGAGACTCCTGATGATGTGGAGGAGGTTGTGGACCCCCGCGAATTGGACCTGGAGAGGCTGGGATGGTGGGTGTTGTTCTGATGAGGAGGAGGGTATTGTTGCGTGGAGACGGCTCCGGAGAAAGATCCGTGTTTGGCGGGAATTCCTGAGAGAGAAGAATAGGATGGTTAGGAGTTTGTCGTGTAGAGACCATAGGAATACAATGATTAATTTAAATAAATGGTTACCGTTTGAGAAAGAGCTGCTATTTAAAATAATTAATACTTTCGTGACATGCATATTAGGATATTGATGGAAACCAAAAACTAGGACGAATCACACCCGGTCGTTAAAATGTTTAAAATACCAATTAAAAGGATTAATGTAATAGGCAAATGTCCATAATCATAGTCAGCTGTAGCAAAATTATCTGCCAATAGATTATTTAATATATATCTAAATAGTAAAAGTTAGTAAATAAGTTTTACATTAATCAATAATATTACAGAAATAGTCCAATAGTAACAGATAAGAGCCAAAGATTAATTATCAATATATTTCAAATTATAATCGATAATAGAAATGAAATTAATTGAATTATAAATTAGTTAAATAACAGCAATTTATTAGTGAAATTAATTTGTAATTACGTAATCATTACTAAAACAACAATAATGAATAAAAAAATAAAATCTTTTTAGTTATTCAAATTATAATGAAAAAATTTATGCAAATCAGGTTATTAGCTGTAATTATACAACCAGGGCAAATTAAAACTGCAAAGCGAGGCAAACAAACTTTTAATCCATTTCATCATTATCCTGTGAATTTTGAAAGTTTCCATTGGAACCACAGCGACGAAAAAACTCTGTACAAAATTCGAAAATTAACACCGAAAAATTGTACTCAAAAATATTTCTTTTATCATTAAGAGAGATATTTATTTTGATAAAATAAATAAATTAATTTCTCTGATTCTTACCAGTGGTTTGATGGGCAATATTCTGCGCTTCAGAAGATGGAGGTCGCTGTTGTTTTGCAAGTTCCTCCTCGATTCTCAACCGGTCCATCTCACTCACTTCAAGGACGCATTCTTGAAGGTCTTCGATAAATCGTTCCCTGTCCAGAGAACTCTTTGTGTTCAATGTAACAAGTACCTGCCCGTCTAAAAGTTTTTTTACTTGAATGCCGAAAGGATAATCTGAAAAAAAAAATTGCAAAGAAAATATATTAAAATGCTAAAATAAAAAATACTATTTTCTACTAATAATAAATAATAAGTAGTACATTAACTATATTATAAAAAACTTACATTGAGATTCAAAAAGGAAAACTTGAACACCGAGTAAACTGAAAAAGTTACGGCATTGGTATACGTTTCCTTCCTTTTTCTTTTTCTGACTGGTTTTAGTAATAAGCATCATATCATTGAAGAGAAAAACATCCCTTTGATGGGATCCTGGACGCTCCTTCTTCTGAATATCCTGGACCTAGATGAGAAACATAAAATGGTAGACATAGAAATCGATAATAATTCCTACAAATATCATTTATAAACTGAAATACATAAACAGATTTTTAAAATTAAAAAAATTGCGTAATAATTATAGATTAATCTCACCTCAAATAAACGACAATAGCAGACAAGTCTGCGGTGTGGCTGCACCAAATTGTTTGGTTTTGGTTGTCCAGTCAAATGGTCTTCAATCCGGCGTACTTGGTCCGTGTGATCGGTCAACGCCTTCATCTCCTGTGCCTGTACTCGATCATAGATGGCCAATAGGAGGTTCTGGTCCATGTCTTCGTCATCGTCAGTACCACGCAGATTCTTTACAAAATCCTCTCGAGTCATTTTACAACTCTGGCGAACATTAGGATTGTACATATCCGTGTGCAGCATGATGATGGCATAACAGAGTACCATGATGCTGTCTGTGTTTCGAAACTGGGCAGAGGCACGAATCAGGTTCTGTTCCACATAGGCCAGATTGAACTCTTCCAGAATATGGGCGATTTTTTGAGATTCTCCCTAGACAAGAGACATTGAAAGTGGAATGTTAAAATGTGATTGTGCTTAGTATTATATAAGTATTAAAAGTATCATAAATAAATATAAAAAGAGTCTTACCGGAGTTTGAAAATAGGACATCATATGTCTTAGAGCAACATCAACTTCCTTGTTTCTCAAGTCGATCTCTCGCATAAATTGTCTAAAAGAATAAAAATACAAGTGGGTGTAAAGATCAAACAACTTTAGAGATTCAGCCGACAAAAAGAGCAATTATTAGTCATTCAATATTTGTTTTTCTTCGCAATCAGACATACGAGACAGCAATTTACACATGATCAATTTATTGATTTTATAGTTAGTACACAGTCAACTGATACAGCTAAAGTGTTATTCCTCTTATCCAAATAAACATCCGAATTGCACCTAATAACTCTCAAGAATTAACCCGCTAAATACAGCCTATACATTAATATGACCTAAGCGACATGTACGGCATGTATTTATTCCCTTACCTGGTAACATTTCGAGCAAAGTCGCTTTTCATATTGCCGAGAAATTCACCAATGGCAATCCTAGAGAGGCCCTTCCTACTGATGAGGAATCGTGCAATAGCACCAGGAGAGCTGTCGATGAAGTTGTACTTTATGAGCAGATCGATGCCCTTCATTGCCGACCTAGTTAAACGGAGAAGAGCGATAGAGATAGATAATAAATTGCAACTAAGGGATAAGCAATCCTATCCCAAACTAATCAGTAAATTGCCTGAGTTCGGCTCAATTTTCTTACTTGATTATGCAGAAAAAAGTACTTTTAACACTAAAAGGAAGATCAACTTACTTGTTAAAAATGTTGAGTCCGATTCGATAGGTTCGTTTGCGTCGTTTGTCCTGGTTGCTATGGCAGCAGACATTGGAGAACTGTTGGCCCGGCTGTGAAACATTGCTATGGTTACAGCGTCTGGATGCCGGCTTCATAGTTGTGGCCTCGGAGGAGGTTGTAGAGATGGTGTTTGTGGAGCGAGCGGCACTCTTGCAGGTGGGTGTGATGGGGGGTTGCGGGGAGTCCTGATGGGTGAGGTTGGGTGTGACGCGCGCGGGGGTGCTCGTCTTCCGCACGTGTGTTATGCGTGCCAGCTGGTTGGGGGAGATGGGCGGTGGAGTGGCAGTGGACACGGAGGTGCTCGAGACACTGACTGGAGTGAGGGTACCGCCGGGCCCGCCTGGAGTGGGAGTTGTGCCTTCAGAGTGCGCCGAGTTCATGGACGAGGTGCTGTTGGACGCGCTGGGTCCACTGGGCGAGCTTTGACACTCCTCAGCATCGACCCCGCTGTCTCGTGAGAGAGTTATGTGGTGTCCAACAGGCGTACCGTCGACACAGGTCTTGCTGCCCGTGGAACTGCGCTTGGGCGTCTGACTTCCCGAGGACGAGGGTCCAGCAGAAGACTTGTCCCAGTCCAAATAGGCCTGTTCTAACATCAAATCTTCCACACTGGACTGTCGCTGCAAGTTGCCTCGGGCCCCGGATGATTTGGAGCCCTCGTTCAACTCGAGAACCACGTCAGCAGCGTTCCCGAGCAGGCTGGCACTGCGCTGCATCGAGTCTCGGTCGAGGCGGCGTGAGGTTCTCTTGTCGGAGCGGATTCTTGCGTATTCCCGACGCATTCGGTATTCCCGATAGGTCGACTGGATGATACGAGCTGACCGTTGACTGCAGAGGCGGCCGCCATAGCGACGTTCTGTGAGGGCGATCTCCTTGTCCCGAATGTCGTCGGAGAGTTCATAGCTCACGGTGGCAGGTCTGGCCGGTCGCTGGTGGCAGCCGTTGTTGGTAGAGCCCGTCAGGTTGTTGGCGGCGTTCGAGTTGCTGCTAAGAGAGCCGCGACGGCCCTCGTGTCGCATGAGAACTCCCGCGGTGCTGTTGCTCGCGGAGGAGTTACCGTGGAGACTGGGGTTGCCATTGGAGAGGCCGGAGGAAGAGTGGAGAGTGGTGTTGAAGTTGGCGTTGCTGTCGAGATTCTCGCTGCTAAGAGAGGAGGTACGAAGGGGCATGTCCAAGCCACAGCTGCACAAAGAAGAGGAAACGATACAAATTTAATCTAATGGAAGTTTTCAAGTCAAAAATCTATAAAAATCGATTTTTAAGGAAAATCAATAAACACAAGGCCACAATTATTATCCGTTGAAAAAGTAAAATACAAACAAATAAATATACAGAAAAAAGTATAGAGATTGTATTTTGCCTGTGCGAAAAGGTGAACCTTGTTGCTCTGAGATAAACACGAAAATAACTAGTTTAATACATGATACGTCTTGTGTACTTAACAAAATGGATTGTCTACAAAATGTGAACCAGAGCCAAATATAACGAAACATGCATAAGCTAATCTTATACATTATACCGTGCACTGCGAACCTTTGGATCTCAAATAGTATTATCCAGTATTATCACCATTGCAATATGCAGTTAAAACCATACTTTATGGTTAAAACGTTAACTCTTCTCTAACTAGGCATTTAAATGTTTGAAAATATACGCACAACAAGGATACAACAATAAAATATCCGCCTTTCAATCGATAATATAATTGTCTTCAAAGTGTTTATGTCGATAAATTATAAAATATAATAAATGGATAGACATTATATATCTATTAGACAATATCAATTATTAATACTTTATATATTATATATCTATACTATATCTATACTTATCGAGTTAAATGTCTATGAATAAATGTATAAGAGATTTGTTTCAAAGCAGCAAAGCAGAAATTATTGATTTTTATATAATTAAGAAAGAAGAGTATCTACTAAGTCAATAATTATAATATATACGAAATAATTCCTACCTACGATATCCTTATTGTACTACAATTCCTGTCTATCTTTTAGACGTATGCAGTCACTCAGCCTAATGCCGAATTATAGCAATGGTAACCAGCATTGAAAGTAGGTATGTGAACATAAGTAGAGTTATATCACATGAGAGAGAAAGGGATAATAAAGTCCGGTAACTGTATTATAGTATAAATATAATACATATTATTACTATATACAATAGATGTAAATTACAGGGTTAAATATTTGTGGTAAGTATATGAAAGAATCTTGAAAGTAAATATGTTACATAAAATTAAGTAGCACACTATGAGGCACCAGCTAATCTATAAATAAAACAAAATTGAAAGAAGCCTTCTTGTAATAAATCTTGTATTTGATGCATGTATAGTGCAAACAAATAGAAATTGTATGAGAATAAAACTTGAATATATTATGTTCAGGTATGTTTCAGTTTGTCATCTAATAAGGGCCGGCCACCTACAAATAATTCATATTCGGTAACTTGCTAACTAGTGACTTTGTCAAGAATTGTGTTGAAAAAGTTTGGTTTTACTATGGGTCATTCATTTCATTCATCGTAATAAAATATGAATCATCTAGACGATGAATTCGATAATGATAGCAGTACTAGTATAAGTGTACAAATGGCAGTTGAAGTGTTCGGGAATGAAATCTGACTCGATGGTGACTTGAACTCCCACGCACAAAACATCGCTACTTTTACTACGTAAACAATTAGTTAGCTCTAAAAACTTGGCATCAAAACAATATCCTACCTGTCGCACGGTTTTTTCTTTATACGAAGCATCCTCTGTGAATTATGTTCCAAGTTTCGAAGAACACTAATCTTAACTTGATTGACGAATAAATTTTTAATTAATCCCAATACAATCTAGGCCTAAACTCATATTCAGATTCAAAAGGCACAGCACCAAAATTGGATCGATAATAAATAATTTAACAAAATTACGATGACGTAGTGTAGTCCGATGTGAAGCACTTCTTTTCAAAAAATATGACGTAACACTTCTAGCAATGGGGTCAATCGGTCCTCTTAGGCGAGCAAAAGTAAGCCGCAGTCGTGAGGAATAAAGAATTGGACAGTATCAAAGCTGCCTTAACGACACAATACAAGTATTGACTAGAAACAAAAACAGGTTGTAAATGAGTCGACGTTCGATATTCTCGACCAATCCTGAAGCCACTGTTTGACGTCGACTTCGCCTAAGTCTTTCTATTCTTGCTTTTTTGTAATGCTGTATTCTTCCCTGGCAAGAAGAAGTCCGTGTGTTCTCTGCAAGTTTCCCTCTGAATTTAGAACTGACTCGCTCTTCTGCTTACTCCCTCTCTATTCATATATATGCGCGCAGACACTCACACCCCTACGATACTGGGGAGGCAGTTTTGTAGGGAAGAGAGGAAGAGTGAAGGTCTAGGCAGAACGTGTGCAAGTAAATGAGGAAAGAAGCGTTCAAGGATTCCCTTGTGCAGGCATCATCTCTGGTGGCAGAAATTGTTATCCTGCCTTACCCAACCAACTCTGGGCAAGCTACGAGGCTGAATTCTCTCACTGAGCGCAGCACAATCATGAAACTTGTGCCACTTATTAGCATAGAAGGCTGGAAAGGATATTTTCTAACGAGAAGGAAAGAAATCCTGTCTCTCGTTATCGATTGCTTTAAGAAATCGGGGGTAGGCGGCTATAAAGTAGCACGATTCGAGCTATCCATCGTGATGGATCATAGTAAGTAAGAGAGAAAGAGAGACAGTGAGAGAACGAAAGTATTTGGCATCTCAGAGGAAATAACTGACGACAGTACCAAGCCTTGCGTCGATTTAGCAAAATAAACAAGACCTTTATTGTAATACTAGGAAGATGACGAGGAAAGAGATGGATTTATACGGTGGGCAGGGGGTACGAATGCAAGAAATGATTTAGTAATAGCATGACGAAGAAACTGAATGACTCAGAGTACTTACTGACTGTGTACACATTGATTGATGAGTGATCGGTAAGAAGCGGCCGGTGTATATTATTATTACCCAGACAGGTAATGTTAGTACTAACGAGGCAATAGTGCAGTCGGTGGCCTAAAATCATGCCCCCGGGAAACCTGTTAATTTGAAGCTTAAATGAAACAGATGTAAGACTGAGAATAGCAGATGTATCCACTAATAGTACTAAAGATGTTGAAGGCTGAGTGATAAGTGCAAGGGACAATTAAATCTACTTTCGATAGATAATGCTACTTCTTATTACATTGGTTGACCGTGTTAAAAATAAGAACTATAATATTGTGTGAGTACTCCTGGCAGAAAGCCAGAGAAGTGAAATGGGATTTTTGGAACGTCGCCAAAATATCTCTCTCAGAAAACTAATTGAGGCTCTGATAAAAAAATTCTTAAAAAGACAGAATAAAAATTTGAACTATACTTTCAGAATTAAAATAGTTATATATTCACATTTTAAACACAATTAAAACAAGTGCACAATAATTAGGACTTTTCTTATAACATAATTAACGATAATAATATTGATAATTAAATATCAAACATTATTATGTACAACACATGGCTTTTATATACAATCACATCAGCACACCCAATTCACCACTCATTTCCAGCGATTATACTTCGATATTGTAACAATTATTGTTCTCCCAGAGGGAGTAATAAAATTCTATAAATAGAAATTCATATAACAAACAATTTATTTTTACCTTTCTTCGATAATATTTTAGAAAGGGAATGTTGTGCAGGGATATACAGTTACTATAGAGACCACAGTCATAATGAATAGCTAAATAACTTATGCGGCTCATCATTAAATAACCTCCTTTTATCATAAAAAGTAGCTGACTGTTTTAATACAATAAAAGAAATATACTCAATATTATATCGTATATAACTTAAAATTGATTTATAATATTGATAAAATTATTTAATATTAGCATTTGCAAACGCTTAATTATTGACTGTAATCGATTAAAAAATATTACCCGACTAAAACTTTGAATGTGTTCTATATATTTAAGAAATAATTCTACTTTTGTCTACATTCCAACCACTGAAGAATTTCATAAATACTAAATGAGATTAGAAGATAAAACTGAGCGGCAAGCAATAAAATCTGGGGAAAATTATATTGCCCTGTCCGATCCGCAGCTTATGGATTATTTATGCAACCCTACGAATTAGGAGAGTTATATTACCTGACGATGAGATAAGCTAGTTCACTCTCTAGTTCCTCCTCCAAACTAGGAAGGTACAGCGGCTTGGCTGAAGGGGTGCTGGGGCTAGAAAGACGGTTCCAGTCGGTCATGATGCCAGAATCCGGAGGATCATAAGCATCACTGTCTGAAGGCATACAGGACTTCTGACACTGTTTTCTTATAGAGACGTTTGATTAAAGTAGCGCGAAGTGTTTATTAAATGTTGTAATGCACAGAGGGCGACTTCGTTACAGATGCACAATACTGCTTTTACTGACTGACTTGCGATTTCATCTCCTTTGTGTTATATAATATAATATAATTTAACCACAGGAACGTCAATCGATACGGATGTATAATAATAATAACGAGTAGAATAATGTCAAACCAGATTGGATGTGGGGTTTCCTGTATCGAATAAGTCGTTATTCGCCGAATGTATGATTGTTGATCGATCCGTACAAGTGATCCGGTTTAGAGTAGCAATGGATAAATTGTAGAGAGGAATAGAGTACTGCAATAGCTCCCTAGCATATACGCTTTGAAGCGGGACGAATTGAGGACGATAGACAGATGAGAAAGCGGGATGAGTTAGAAACCACGAAATATTGATCGATTCGACAGTGCTTTGACGCCGCACTCTTGTTAAGGAAATAGACCAATAACAGGGTTGTAGTAAACCATTCAGCACAAGGGTGTGTTGACGCGCAAAGTAAAAAGAGAGACAAAGGATTTTTCAGTTATCCCAGTCTTTGTCTGTATCTGGCTAAGCTGGGTAGAGAGGGCCACTATACTAGCTTGCAGCTTTCAGCTAACTATCGCGATGAAAATGTGAACAATGGGGGACTTGAGTAGTGAGTCAAGCGTGAGGCAAATGACTCACGCATGAATCGGATTGAGATTCCCAAACTTAGGTATTCGAGATTTTATTCTGAATTTACAGCTTACTACTAAATATTTAAATAAGTAGTATGATTTGTTTTAATAAAAAAAACAATAAATTAATTTATTTGAGAATAATTTAGGAACGAAAAATTTAAAAAAATATATATTTTAAATAGAACAGTACAAATATTGAAAATTCTTTTTATGATTTAAATCTTATAATTCCAATCATCAATTTATATTTTTAATGGTCAGATATTGATTTAATATAAATTGTTTATTGTACAGCAACAGATATAAAATAATATTATAATTTTAGATAATAAAAGTTAATATATATTTTAGTAGATGCTTATGAAAGTTATTAAAATATACTTAATTGCTCAAAAATAATTTAAAACTTATATATTAAAACAGTTATATTTAAATTATGCAAGCTTACAATGTTAAATTTAGATTGAACTGTAAAGGGTGTCATTTTTTCATTTTAAAGTTAAAAATCGGCTAACAACAACTACTTTAAAGAACGGGCCTTCAAATCAAAATCTTTCATCAAACAGAGTCCGGTTTATGTGAATAACAGACCGAGCGAACACTTTCTGTGCACATCGCTGAGGGTTGCTCAAGCGGATATAAGTGGAAATAAGCGGGCGAAGTTGGAGACAGATGGCAGGGCAATTGGCACGCGAGAGTTGACGGGGCCGAACTCAAGCATTCTGTACAATGCTGGGTCCTCTAGCCGAAGATAAGGAAAGCCTAGGGCCGTAAACATAATTGGATTTCTAGAGGGGGTGTTGAAAGACAGTTTGGTTCTACTTGGGGCACGCGTGGACCAGCCCATTTCGATACAAAGTAGACTTTGAATTTCTACTGTATTCCACTCAACCGGTACAGTTATAAGACTTATTATCAAAGTTAGTATGTACCGAATTAACTCAGGTGTGTTCGAAAAAAAAATTATTTTCACTTTTGACAATGCTAGTTCCTTTTTAGTTGATTTATATATTGTAAACCGGGAATTCAATTAAGGCTAAAGTAGAAATTCATGTTTTGATAAAACTTTTTTTATTTGATTGAAAACAATTTATTTAGTTGTCTTCTTTAATAGATCTTTACCATTTTAATCTTTGTATTAAGAATCACGAAATATGTTTACAATCGAAAATTATATCATTGCACTGGAGTTTTTATACAAAAAATAGGAATTATAAAATGCGGGATTTTAGTTTCTATATAATATGATATAAATCGAGATAAAAGATAAATTCATCTTTGCAGTTGGTTATGACGGAAGGCTAAAAGGGTCAAGGAAAAGCTGGTTTTATCCAAAAGATTGAATAAAATTTAATGCGATTATGTTATATTTAAGTATATAGAGGATGTTACATTTAGTAAACCGCAATGCCAATTGACACAAAAGCGTGATAATTGTCCTTTATAAGAAGTTGCCCCTTTGAAAGATGATAAACTCAACTTAGGCATATCTTGATATAAGAATTTTAGAATCCTATTGATATATGTTGACCAAACGTATCCACAGAATCTACAGCAACACAAAACCTAAATTATCACCTTTGTAAATTGTTAGTTATTGAATTTCATGAAATTAAGCGGTGATTTTAGAAGTATAGTTAAGACGATTATCTCATAAAACGATGTGCGGTAGACTCCCCCAGATTCTAAACGTTGAATTATAACACCGTTTAACCTTTGATGTTAAAATTCTGATATATCAACTTTTAAATTAATGATTTCTATCCTATTAAGTCATAACAGGCAATAATGTTAAATATGTAAAAGTATAAAGATATTGATGTTATAGTACATTATAGGTATTATTTTATTAGTATACAGTCAGAATAATTGGGATTATAAACTTATGCTATATATAAAATGAATCAGTACACCAGATCCGCTGAACATATTTACATATCCAATACGAAGAGTTGAATTATACACCCATATATAAACTGTCTTGTTTGCTTAATCTGCAAATATATATTATTACGATATAGGGTGTTGTTATACTTATATATACTTGTATTACCTAATATAATAGTACAAAGTGTAAAATGTATTACAAATTATACGATGAATTATGCTATACACGCATTCATAACGGAAAAATACCCTTATCCCACATTTCATGTTATATTCGGTCATGGAGTCTAGACATCTATCTATGAAAACGTCCTCACACCAGTTTTATGATTAACAATATTTTAAACATCTTAATCGATATAATTATAGTAATATTTCCTTAAACATCTGTATATAAGCTGTAAAATATTTTCGATTTCCAAATTTAACTCTAAAATCATAATATAAATATTTTTAATTGCAATAGGTACACCGATAATAAGATTGCGTAATTTGATATATTAAATCATTTTATTTAATGTTATAATATAAATTATAACAATTCATAGATTCCAGCTTCGCAATATTATTATAGTTTGTGACTTGTCAGACTATTTTTAGAGAAACATAAAATTAGTAATTTTATACTATATATAAGTATAAAACTTTTTTTTTTACCTCAATAGTCAAATTTTAAAGAAAAGAATCTTAATCTCAAATGCACCAACCATATTATATAATATTATAGAAATGATTGTCGCGCATACCTAGGTAGAGTGAGTCGTTTCTTAGGAGCAGTTGGAGGTAATCTGTCAAAACAGACTTCTTCTATAGACTTGTCATCGTCCAGGGACACTAACTGCAATGACCCAAATATCGTAGAGCAGCGTCGCTTGACACCCCGGCGTTGTATCGGTGTCCGTAAAGGAGTACAGTTTCGCTGAAGAGTGGAGATCGACTTGGAAACAACCGGTGACGAGGTGATGGTAGTGTCAATATGAGAGTGACTGCCACTGAGCCTCCGAAGAATCTGGAAAGGGTTCTTGATCGGTTCCCGAATTACACTCGGAGAGGCAGGAACTGGAGTTGACGAGGAGAGTGATGTGATGGACTTGCGCAGTGGTGTACTAGGTAGACTGGCGGCCGGCTTCGAGTTGTACAAGCTGAAAGGGATCACTGTCTGCAGCTGGCTCTTCGGTGGTTTGGCGGCGAGAGAGAACTTGAATTTGTTGGGCAGAAGCGACGGTCGTTTCTTCGTGGAAGCGGTACGATTTCGCAACGAGGAAGTGTCAAGTCTACGCGGGGTAGAGCACTGGATGGGAAAATTGAGCTTAGGGTTCACAGAAATTCGTGGAAACGGCGCGTGGCAACTCATGCTTGTCGAAAATGTTGTGGTTGTTGAACAAAAAGTTGTGAGACTCAATAAATAGATAAATTAAATAAATACGACTGTTCCGATGCTTACTGGAGGCCTGAAATATGCCGAACTGATTTTGTACAATTGATTCTGTAGTTTTAACATGAGTGATGATCAGATTGAGCAGACTGGCCTTATTGACCAATCAGAATCGAGCTTAGACTAGATGTGCTCAACTCTATTGTTCTGCTATGGTGTGTGATGGAGTGATGAAAATCCCAGGCAAGCGAGTGCTATCGAGACAATGGGACCCTACCTATTGAAGTGCAGCATCTTAGTAACACAGCGGGGGAGCTAAAATGTTCAAAGGTCCCTAATTCGAAGTAACGTTTTTGTTCCACTTCATCGAATAAAATTCTTGGTGAATGCACAATTTGAAAACATATAGGGACAAATTGTGCAAATAATCCCTTGAGAAATGTTAAGATTTTCGGAAAATTATAGTCACTTTTCCTATCAGATTACTTTGTGTTTTATCAATAAAAATTATAAAATTAGAGACCTACAGCAAATCTTTCTATGTTTGGGATATCATGTTCGCTTTGAAACTTTGTAATTAAATTTACAAGAAAGTATAACACAGATGCCCGTGTACTTAACATATTTTACATGTATACTCGGATTTCAGTTGTTATTTGTAGTCGCAATATTGCAATAAACAATTAATGAATATCGCAAATAATATTTAAGTTGCAACTTGGAGTTAGTCCAATTTTAATCTGATTAAGGAGTTGTGTTTGCAGTAACGCGAATATAAGTGATTAATGTTTGTATTTGTAGCCACTTGTTCGATATATATACGGATTAGATAATCCGCCTAATTATAGTGCTATTAAGAGTACAATTGAAATGTGTTTTTCGTGATTTTATGCAAACTATAAGATATATAAGTGAGAACTGCTATTTAACATGACGATTTGATCAATGATTAACTTATATGAGATAAGGACTGCACATAACAATGTTATATATTATAATATATAACTTATACTGCTCCTCCTTATATATGATATATTATACATTGTGTTTAATTAATTAAATTTTAACGAGATATTATGTTACTTAACAATAAAATATGTCATATTATAGCAGAATGAATGATGTGATATTTATAAAATCAATTAAATTCATTTAATGGTTATATTAATCTAATTATCTTGTTTAACAATTTATTTATATTAATAATGTTCAATCTATATTTGTATATATATTATATTAACATATTATTTAACATTATAAATATCATAATTACTCGGTAAATATTACGGATTTTCCCAAAACACAATTCTTTATATATCGTCCCCTCCCCTATCTCATTTTTCGTATTATAAAAAGTTAAATTCTATATATATATATATATATATATAGGTAGGTATACCGTGCAAAATACTAAATCTAACGAATCGAGGCGTAAATGTCTAATCACAATAGTTCAATGAAAAGGGGGATTACTCCATATGAATTGAGTGCCACCCTGAAATGATCGCCCGTATTATTTTACCACATGGGCTTTTCTTATAAAATATGTATAAGTAGATAATATTAGAAGATGATCCAATAAATCGTAAATATTTGTTTTATTTTAATAATATAATAATATAATAAAGTTGAATCAGTCAGAAAAAATTAAAGCACCAATTTTATATAATATGAATATATATTTATATACCGAATTAACTGAATTTTTATCGAAGAATATAATATATAAAGCCGAAATATTTATAAAAGTTCATATAGTCAGTATATATATATAGTAAATATAATATATAGTCAGTGAAGAAATAGAATATTTTTATTTTAAAATAATTCATAAAATTAAATCAAATTTTGACTATAATTGAAACATCCTAAATATTTTTACACTTAATAAAATTAAATTATAGATATTTTATAATCGTTATACCTACACCGCAAACATACAAGTATTGATTATCGATTAATTTTTTAATGAAATTTTAAAAACAATAAAATTATAGATATACAATTTACGTCAATTATTCAATGCCACAAAATCGACAAAATTGTTCTTTTAAATATAATTATAAGATTATTTATATCCTACAATACAGAATGTATATATAGTTTTAATGATTAGAGCGCGTGGCGTTAAAATAGCCACGTGCTACTGATATCGTTCGCCCACACAATTGGAGGTCAAGACAAAAACGATAAGATGAAAGCAAGCCTCTATACACATATTTGCACTTCCCAGGCTCAAACAAACAAAAAGTAACCCCCATTTCCACTTTGTTCTGCGATGCAATATGATAAGATCCAGGCATGCTTGCAAGGAGATTGGGTGTACACCCATGAATGCAATCTGTCCAAGCAAGTTCGACCAGTGGAAAGCTTTGTCCTCCACGCGACTCTTTTGACACAATACCATGAGCAAATTTACAATTCGTTCTCCCCCCTGCTCCTCAAATTGCTATAAATGACACGCGCCTATAATTCCAGCCTCTATATATATACAGCTATGCAGATAAATCCCATAAAGACACTTACCAGTGTACTCAAGAGTCTAAGATAAATAGATGTCATAAAATCTAGACGGACTCAAAACACAATGAATACGCAGATATCATCGTACTCACTGCATATTTCTTTGTTCCCAGTGCCCAGCCCCCTCAAATTTATTTTATTTGCAGAGGCCATCTGCCCTTCCTAAAACGAGGTCCAGGCTAAGGGAAACTATTTATATACGGAAGGTACGCGAACAGATGAACAAATCCCTTGTTGACCCCCTGATCCTTGTATTTAAGCGTGCCATCAAACTACTGGTTCTCAAGCTTGCTTTTCCATCGTATTGTGTATCACAGGAGCAACAAAAAAGTAAATAAAAGCTGACAACTAAAACGTTCGCGCCCTGCTGATTTGTACTCTCGTTCCTTTTTGTCATACTGATTGTCATATATTTTATAGAATTCGAAACGGTAAAATCAGAACAGATGGCTCTTTGGCGCATTGAAGCGCATGCAAACGATATACTTTATCTTCTGAAATCTGTCTTGAGATACCGACAGAGCTAGTTGTTCATCTCGGACAATACAGAAACAATTAAATCTGGATTACTACAAGAAGCCCAATTTGTGGTATTTATACTCTGAGCGACGGAATTCAAAATGATCGTTCGAGAGCCGATCAAAAACATCTGTTTGAAAGTTTGGCGTTGACAATGTGTTTCTAACGTTCCATATTGTTGAACAGATTGTCAAAAGATTGGGGGACACTTAAATTCTTTGTTGCATCGAGGTGACTGACTAGCGAAAATATGCTTCAATCTGGTAGAATTCTCACATTTGTCCATCAAAGTGAATATGTACAATAATTTTTTGGTGTAAATTCTGGCTTTGTTTGAATTTTATGGAGTTATAATCATTACACGCGACAGAATATAAAACTTTTATATATGTGTGCAGGGCGAGACAAGTTATAACAATAAGTAATTTTTTAATATATCATAAAAATTAGTTGAAATATGTCATCTGTATAATATAAATAGTATGTTTTATTGTAGCAATAATATATAAATAAAACCAAACATAGAGTAGTTTATATCCCCATTTTTACAATATATATATTTACTTACAAATTAACATTAAAATTATATGCAATTGAAAAACTTTTATAAATATTTATAAATATAATTGCCTTACAAATTCGCTTTTAAATAAACTTGATTTTGGATAAATATACATAAAAGTAAAATATTATTTTAAAAATTTCCGATACGCTTTTATTATGCGTATATAATTAATTTAATAATTATGTAAAATAAAAAGTTGCATATATATTCATGAGATAAGGAGTCCATGACAAAATCCCCCTCTGAAAAAATCGGAAAAGTTTTCTACCTATTATTTATTTAATTGATATAAGTTTTACTATATATATTATCGGTATATTTAAGAATATAATATAATATGATATATAATTAATATTATAGATTTGTGTTTGCTTTAGTGGAGGTATTTGAGTAAACGTTTGGATGCGTTTTGCGTTAGGTTTGGTGTGCAGCATCTGATATTATGTGAAAAAGGAAGATTATATATTATATATAGACTGTGAAAAGCACTTTTATCTATTTTTAAAAGGAATTATTTTGTATTATAACAATTTATTGAAACAGATCATTCTTCGTTTATACTATGACACAAATCATACTATGACACAAATCATACTATGACACAAATCATACAATGACACAAATCATACTAAGACACAGATCATACTATGACACAAATCATACTATGACACAAATCATACTATGACACAAATCATACTATGACACAAATCATACTATGACACAAATCATACAATGACACAAATCATAAACCATGACACAAATCATACTATGACACAAATCATATACTATGACACAAATCATACTATGACACAAATCATATACTATTATACAAATCATACTATGACATAAATCATACTATGACACAAATCATACTATGACACAAATCATATACTATGACACAAATCATACTATGACACAAATCATATACTATTACACAAATCATACTAT
>JAUZNC010011551.1:0-30437 GCA_034780395.1 Vannuccia rotundouncinata | reverse complement strand
AGTTATCGAAATTCTTAGCACTAAACTCACCCGCCTCAATGCACTGCCCGGCGTGTTCTATAGTTATCGAAATTCTTAGCACTAAACTCACCCGCCTCAATGCACTGCCCGGCGTGTTCTATAGTTATCGAAATTCTTCGCACTAAACTCACCCGCCTCAATGCACTGCCGGGCGTGTTCTATAGTTATCGAAATTCTTCGCACTAAACTCACCCGCCTCAATGCACTGCCAGGCGTGTTCTATAGTTATTGAAATTCTTCGCACTAAACTCACCCGCCTCAATGCACTGCCGGGCGTGTTCTATAGTTATTGAAATTCTTCGCACTAAACTCACCCGCCTCAATGCACTTTCGCACGTGTTCAATTTCGTACATCAATCCAGCCGAATTATCATAGTGATAAGGTTGGACACTCTCCTTTGGAAGGTCGAAGCGTGTTACTTCATCGTTGATTGTCATTTCTGTCGGGCACCAGAAGAACTCATTGATCTGCACAAATGGGTCCACATTTTAAGATGTAAAACATATTCACACATGTTTGGAAGATGTTTATAATAAAGCAAACTTGGAAAACATTCCGACAATTAAAGCTTAATCAATTATCGACCTCCTGTCAGATAGATCAAAGAGCTACCTCAATAGAACCAGCATCCCCATAGATGGCCGCGGATCTCGAACCTTTGCATCCCATATGGTAGGTGAGATGGGCCACCTGGTCGTCCTCAAAACGAAGAGTGATGTTACCGGCTTTGTCGACACCTGGACAAATCAAACATACATCCTGATAGTTAAAATCAATATTAAGAAAAGTGAAAATTGTCACGCAAATTACCTTTCTGAAGCAGAGCATTGATAGACCAGGATGTCGGCCGCTTAGACATTGCCCAAAGAGCAAACTGGATGACATAACAGCCGATATCCAGCAAGCCACCGCCTCCTAGTTCCTTGTTGTAGCAGCGCGGTGCGGCTGAAAGTTAGTCGACAGTACAGAGGAGGAAATGCCGTGAATACAGGCGATACATATAAATGCTATACAAGCATGAATACTAGAAATAAAAATAAAAGAATAATTTGCTAACATAAATAATTGAATCACTTTGTTAACGGAAGGCGTCATCTCAATTGGATTCGTAAGGTTATGGTTTTTTTAAGTTATAAATTTATAACAAATCAAAATAAATATTAAATGAATTTAAAGGATACATCAAATTTTGGTTATAAAGAATTTTAATCAAAATCACATTTTATGTTTATAAACTAATTGAATTATAATTTGAGTTGCTCAAAACATGTCAATAATCGAAATACCGACATAGGCGGTTCGATACATGGATTTTACGGATGGCAACTTTCAAACTTTTATTAACGATTTAACCAATAGTTAAGTAAATTCTTTTGATGGGATGTTTAAAATGTTTCGTTATTGTCTTTCATAAGAATACATCCCTTAGAAAGATGAACATAAATTACATTAAAAAAAACTTAAATGATCTTGAAAAACTGCAATTTGAGATCAACAGCAATATAACAATTCTACAAAATTATTAATGTATAGAAATCTGACTAATATAAAACCATTGAAACTTATTTTTATATCAAAAAATATTTTTTTGTATGGACTTACTGGTGTTGATTTCAAATGAAGCTTTGACCAAGACAATGTTTCCGATAGTTCCTCGATTGATTTCTTCTTTTATTTTTCCATATACGGGAAAAAAACGACTCCACAAGCCCTAAATTATACATTAATATCCGCAAAAGTTAAACTTAATTATACCTTATTAAACATCATACTATAATGTAAATTTAACCTTTTACCGACGGTATGTTAAAATTCTGAATTCACCTCCATAAAGAAGACTCCGTTTGATTTAGCGCAAGCAATAACTTCGCGGGTATGTTGCATTGTTAAGCATAATGGTTTTTCGCATAGTACATGCTTCTTCTTATTCAAAAAGAGAAGACACAACTTGTGATGCTCCGTGTTGATAGCTCCGATGTAAACCACGTCTATTAATAAAGGAGATTTCATATACAGAACATTAAAATAGCAGAAATTACTCGAACATACAACCATAAGTAGTAAGGTAAGAGAAGGTTTAGAGTTATCTTTTTGGGAATTCTTAATTTTAGGAATTTCAGTTTGCTCATTATGTATTATAGATTGTGTAAAATATAATTTTAGAGAGAAAATGAAACAAAAGATATCATCAGATTTTTAAACCAAAGGAATTTCTATGTACATATTTACAATCATTTACAGCACACCTAAACTGTCGTGGCTTGCGCGTAAAAAAAATCGATCGATTTTTATGACAATGAACAGTAAACTGGCAAACATGTTCTTATAACTGTGAACTTTGGACCATTATATAGTTTCTCTCTAAATCTATCTCAGTTGATAAAATAGGGTCACCGTGCGTAGAAATGTAGATATTGCTTTAAATTTTAGAATACTTAAATTGATATATCTGATTCCTTTTTATGTTATAGTTTTCAATGAGTACGTTTGTAATGTTAAAAATGCTTCAAATGATCGTTATACGACCAATTTTAAATCAAAAGCTAAATAAATTTACATTTTTATTTCATTTTATTCTAATTCAGACCATTTATAATGTATAGAAAAAATATCAAATTCAGTTGAAGTTTAGGGGTAGTTATTGGGTCTGAAGAAGAAGAATAAATACGAAAAATGTAGATTTTTGACAGTCTATAACTAAAGATCTATAAAAGATATCAACGTAAAATTTAGAATACTGATAGAGTTGCGACGCGCTATCCAACGCATATAAAATGATGTCGACACCTCTTACAGTTTTTTATGATGACTATGTAAAAATGCCTTGTTTGTGTTTATCCTATAATACCTACAGTGCGTAGGTTGCCCTCAAGTTCTAAAAAATGGAGCTAACAACCTAAAATAATTGATATGTAAAATAAGAAATAGCATAATAAAAATCTTCAGCTGAATTTGTCATTATTATTTAATAGGTATAAAGAAAACGACGTATTTTATATAATTGTGAGTTAAACTATACATGAAATTAATAGGTGAAGGTGCTTTCACGAAAATTGGAATTCACAATTCTATCAGCGTCACAAATAGTTTTGATTTTTCCAGCAAAACAAAGCGCACATAAATTTAGAAAATGTGTACACTATATAATCAGGTTTAAAGAGTATTAAACAGTTAATAATCGAAAATAAAAAATTACCTAAAATTTTGTTTTTAAAATGAGAGCACATAAATCAGTAATTGTATTCTACTACAATGTCATATCATTTTTATATACTGACCAACTTCAGGGTCGTTTGCCAACTCTTCATAGGATCCATAAAAACGGGGAATATCAAAGTTTTTCGCGAATTCTTTGGCTCTTTCAGTGTTCCGAGCTGCAACTGCAACTGGCTGAAAAAAATAAATGTGTCTATGCTATTTGAAAAATGTATTATATTTAAGGAAAGTCATATCATCAAATTAATGGATACCTTGTTATGTGGTTTAGTTAGCAAAATCGCATTTGTAAAATCAGAAGATATATTTCCAGCTGAACATATTCCCCATTTTAAGACCATGTTCTGAATAATACAAAATCAAAAAAAGTGTAAAATATATAAGTTTTAAATAAAATGTATTGTAGTTTATATTGTCTTTAATATTTACTATAATAAAAATATATTTCTAAAAGTTAACAGTAAACTAATTTGTTATATCTTGTCAATCAAATATTTAATCTTATAATCTTTCCTTTATATGTACAGGGGGGATCAGCTAAAAAACGATCTGAAACAACAAACTATATTTAAGCAGTATGAACAATGTAAGTATATAATTTCAACACTTCTTCATAAATGAGCTAATCAAATCCACAACAAGATTAACATTTTTTCACGTTTACAGACTTGCTGCCTGTCTCTCATTGTTACAGTTTGATGTATGGTGTCCAATCACCTTTGACATTAACTGTGCAGGCATTGTAGGATCATGTTCTTCCTTTCTGCTGTCATCACAAGGAAGAGATCTACCAACAGAATTGAACTCCTCACTTCTCTACAAAATATTCTCAATGATAAACTTCCAGAAGAAGAGGAGCTGTTGAATGGCCACAATGCTCACCTTACCTCGTGGTACATGATTTATTCTTTGGTGGTGAATTGAGAGATCGAGTGGATAACAAAAGTTCTGCTAATCATCTACAATTCAGGGATGAGAAAAGCAGTTTAAAATATCCACTGAAGTCAAAATTTTTGGGGCCCATATATTCATTGGGGCCACTACATAAAAATTAATAAAAAATAATAAAAATAGGGTACCAAATCCACTGAAATCCGTGGAAGATTCCCATCCCTGACAATTGGCTCAGATAATTGAGCAAAAAAATGTCCAGATCCCTTGTCTTATGTTTCAAAATGCTTATGCAAATTTTGTGAAGAGGTGTAATTTTGCCAAACAGTGTGGAAGAAAATTTTGAACATTGACTGTAGACGTCAAAAAATTTCTATATTCCTGTTTTTGATTAGATTAAAAAATTCATAAAGCATTGTAACATCACATACTTAAATATATTTTTTTGTTTTGGATTGTTTTTTATTGCACTATTCAGTTTAATTGGCAATAATCACATTATTTATATAAATAATGGTAGCTTGTAGAATAAAATTGAAGCATATAAATATGTGAGTGAAGACCACCAGCTTAGCAATAATCAAGGATAGTTTGGCCTTTTTCAGTTCTATGTATTAAAACTGGATTTGGTCAGCCTAATTTCACATATGTTTCATATGTGAAAGGAAAGCAAAAGGAAATGTTATGATAAATATATATATATATATTAAATGTGATAAAGTTTCGTTTTTTTCAAGTTGGTATGAATAGAAGGCTTTCGGCTTTCTACAGAAGGTTTTGTTATCAATTACAGATCAACATATAGATTAAACAACCTTAATTGGCATTATTTACAACAAACCTATCACACTGACCCCCATTCTTAAAAATAGTATCATTTGTTTTTGAATATTACTAAACAGATTATAATCTGTGCAAATTCACCAAAGCATCAATTTTGTTATTAATAATATACTGCAAGTGGGATCTTTTGAGAAATTTATAAAAGAATTTTATTTGACAAATAAGATATCTACAATAAGAAATAACATTATATGTTACCATTATTATCTAAATGGAAATATTATATAAAATTACCATACTAATGAATCTATGTTTTTTTGAAAATCAATAAAGCTAATTAAATTTATACAAAATTAATAAAATTAATGACAGTTATATATTTACATAACTATGTTTATTATTTTATTAATTGGTTCATTAATTTATATATAATGAATTATTTTATTTTACCTATAACAAATAATTATGTTTTGTAAAAAATAATATTAACTAAATATAATATGATAATTTAGATAATATTATAAATGATAAAATTAATTCAAAATGTTATATAATATTAGCAGAATATGTCCCTATAATAAACTATTATTGATATGACTTAGTAATTCAGTTATATTGGAAAGCTAATTATTATTATTATTTTTGAAAAATTAAGTAATAAATTCTTTTAATCAGCCATGGGGTTAAGCCATATTAAAAAAAAACTGAAAAATACAAAGGCCTATTACAATCAAGCTGAGCAAGCAGTGTAATTTGCATGAAGTACTAAAAATTGTAATCTCATGCTTGTTAAATTTTATAAATTAAAATTTTTTACCAAAAACAAAATTTAAAAAAATATTAAAATTTTGCCATATTCTTATTTTGAAATAAATTAAATACTTTATTAAATCAACAAAACAAAAACAAAAAATTTCTTTAATAATTGGTCATTATGTAGGGGCAATGGAAATATGATGGTCTTATAATTTAAGATAATATTGAGACTAACATTTAAACTTAGAAAAATAACCACTCCAATATATGTATAATTATTAGCAGCCAGTTTGAATTTGTACAGCCAGATAAGAATCTTAAAAAATAAAATTTTAATAAAACAATTCCTAATTGGACCTAATCTAATCACAGGGGTATAACCAGGATTTGACTAAGGTAGGTGCCTGGCTCATAGACTGATGGCTTCCCTAATTGTAACCAAATAAGCTACTTAATTGGGATAAAGTGCAAAAGAATTTGTGTGCCTTTTATTGCACAAAAATATTACTTTATTTATAATTACCAGGAAAGTTTCTGGTTTTATTGATTATTTATTTTTAGTATCATAATAGACATTTAATTGTGATAGTATGTAATTTTATGTGGGAGGGGCCATAAATACCAGCATATTGTAGTGTGTGAGTTCCTGAATTAATTTAAAACTGGTTGGAATCCTAATTGGTTGACAATATAATACATTTATATATTTTAAAAAGTTTATTAGATAATAATAAAAAATAAAACTTTCTATTTAAAAAAAAACCTTTAAATCAAACACTTTTCACCTATAAACTTTATTTCCATATTTATCTTTAAAATTATAATATATATAGAGATGTGCTATACTTATATGAAAATGAAGCTTGAATAATTTTATTACTTATTTATTTTTTCAAGACTCAAAATATTTTATTTTTTAAAGGTTAAAAGATAATAACCATTTAGATAGGCATTTCTTATATAAAATGATTAATTTTTCACATTTATCTAAAGAATGGTTATGATGAAAAATATCATAACTTGTTTAAAAAAATATTTTGAATTGAGTAAAAAAGGTAGACAATAGATATAGAACTAGATACATATTAAATATTGAATTCTATTAATTTTGTTTCGATGTATGGCATACCTCTGCAAGCAATACGTTTCAAAAAATAAATCTAGAAATGAATCAGGAAATGAATTTGGAAATAAACCTGGAATTTAGGTTTAATTATCTTTTTCCAAAATTCTGTAATAGTATTACATTAATAATATATTTTTGCATTAAGAGTTAATAATTTTAAATACTATACAAAGTCATTAGTGTATCCAGTATTTGAAAAAATTTACTAAATATTTTAAAAACGCAGTTTTGGAATAATTTAAATATCGCAGATTTTATGTAAATAAGTTATGGTTTATAAGTTAATTTATTTAAACACACTAAAAAAAACTATGACTTTAACTAGAATATTCTTCTTAAAGAGTCGTTTATAATTAACTTTACGCAAAAAATACGATTTTCAAAGACCCACCACACCCCTTTTTACGCACCGTAATGCAACAGCATACACCCTTCTTTTAATAACATTACTTTAATACGCCAAATCAGACACTCCGCCACCCCCTCTGTAGGGAAAAATATATTTAGTTGTAGCGATCAGGGTGTTTATATTTTGGGGCTGTTCAAAAATGACGTCACGCTGAATAGGGGGAGGGTTGTTATTTGTCATCTTATATTTCATTTGCATATATTTTTACATTGTTTAATTTTATTATTATATTCCACTGCTTATTGTCTAATATTATATGTACATTATTATTTATATATTATAATTACGGAACACTTATTGCGGTGTATTTAATATTATCACAACCGCGTGTCGCTTAACCGGTAAGGTTTGCTGTTTACACTAGAATATATTTCTCATTTTGGTACGAAATGTGGTTTTCCAGATTTACTTACCACATAATATGATCAATTACATATAATTAACATAATGACTTTTAACATAAATTTTATCATTTAAAACAAATATATATGTATATAAAGTTATTTAAGTTAATCAAAATCTAATTATTAAGATTTTTAAACTTAATCTATGCACTTCTCAGTTTTAAAAAACGTTATATCGTATCATACACCAATTCTCATTAAAAAGAAATGACCACATCCCACCTCCTCCTGCGTAAATGTCCTATGTGTTCTTTATACAATTATTTTACATAAATTATTTTAAACAATGACAATTACTTTATACAAATTATTCATTATGAAATATTTTCTGTCAGATAGGAACATTTAATTATTCTAATGAATATATCGGTCGACCGTTACAACATTTATCTGTTTTATGCTGTTTAGAGATGGTTTCTGACTGTTATGCTTCCAACATTAAAATTATACTTGGAGAATATTCTCGTATTGATGTTTTTGTAGTAGGCGTACTAAATGTTTATTGAATCATGATTCAAATTTTTTTATAGGACAGTCTTGTTATCGTTGAGTTGTGCAAGCCTTCGGTGTATATATGGTATAGTTGGAAACCTTTCGGCCGGGTGGAAAAGCTCCATTTCTGTTCTACATTTTTCCATAGTGGGTTTGAAACTGTGGGTAGAAACTATTGCAGTTCTGTTGAGATGGTAGTAGCTATATAGGTTACTTCAACTAAGAAGTAGTTTATGTTTGTGAACGCATGTACCAATTATTATAGTTGTTATAAATTTATATTTGGTGTAGTAATTCTTATGATCTAGCAATGTGTGTGCTTTTCTTAACCAAAGACATTCATCATTTGAGACAGATTCATTATCCTCAATTTATTGGCATTTTTGATGAATAGATTTGTTACAACTCAGATCATTACGATATAATTAGATACAAGTAAGTAATATATATTTTATAATTTGTTGCAGGTAATCTATAATCTATAATATTAATTATTTAATATATTAGAAAACTGTATAGAAAGTTCCTTTGATATTTGAAAGTTAATATTGTAGCTTTGTTATAGAATTATAATCTACAATCAGTTTCTTAACTGTAAATCAAATTTGGCTCAACAGCCTCTATTCTTCAATATTTAATTATTGAAATACAAGTGAAACCTAAAACACGTATTGCCATTTTAGCCAGAAAAATTAACTCCACTTATTTTTTTTATATTTTGACTCTTTTTTAAAATAATATTCAACAAAACACATTAAGATACACTATTTATACACAACCGAATTTTTGGAAAATTTGTAAATTTTTTGAAACCAAAATTCTTGACATTATTATATGTTAAATATAAATATAAGTAGTATGTCTTGCATATAGTTTATTTATAAGCTTTTAACAAACATTTATACTAATAGTGACTTCTTATTCTTTCAATTTACTTATGCTATTCTTCAATAAATCAATAAATATAATTTTCCCTATTTTCCCCAAGAGAGTTAAATTTTACAAAAATTAGTTCACTTATAGATGATTATTTAATACATATGAATTAATTGTAAGAAAATAAGTGTGTTAAGATAATAAATATAATTTTTATTCAAATAATATAAATAAATATAATAATGTATAAACATAAAACATGTTTAGTAAGAAATCTTCATAATTTATAAATTGCAGTAAAAATTTAAATACAAAATAGTTTTCACTAATAGAAAAATGATTGGTAATGATTATTGAATATAAATATGTGACTTTTATTTACAAAGTTTTAATATAATGGGAGAGTCACATATATAAACTGGCAAAAAAAGCTAGTTTTATTCGTATTAACGGAAGTAATTTATTTATATAATAGTTGTAAAAAATTAAAATGAATCTAAATAAATATACAATTAAAACATTTACTGTACAAGTAAAATCAACTTGTTATAAATAGTTCTAAAATATTATAACGATTTCAAATTTAGCATTCTAGTCATATACTAGTCTTATTCTAGTTTTATTCTAGTCCTTTTCTAGTATTTATGGATTAATACAATAGCGAGAAATATATTTGATACAAATTTTAGGTCTTATTGATATTCTAGGGAAATTATAAAAGCTGTTTGCTTAGAATAAATAATTAAATTGTTATATTAATTTATACACATTTTTAAAATTTCTTTATGGAGAATAAAACTTGTTATTATTTGAAAATTGAATAAAACTGTCGCATCTTATAAATATTTTTAGAAAAATATCGATTGAAACATTGATTAAACAACTACATGAATATGTATTAGTCAACCCTCGTTTATTCGTAAATTTGACTCGGAAACGGAATCATACGACTAAGAGAAGTTTGACTGATTTAACTTAGGATGTTTTTACATTGTTTCGTTGTTCTTTTAATAAGCAGCAACTAAATAAAGTTATTCATATCACAATCTAACAAACATATTCTAAGTATTCCCATACTTTTTTCCGTCATAATATTTATGAAATATTTGATTTCATACACTGACTAAAAACCATAAAATCGTCCAATTGATTATTCGCTAAGTTTACATGTCGACTAAGTTCTACTATTGAGTTTGAGAGGATGACGTTCCTTGGCTTGAGCCCTGTGCACGGCCCAAGATTGAAGTTCCCCAGTGCCAAAGATGAGATAAACAATAGCGCTGATAATATAGGATCCGGCAACAATATAAAACACGATATGCCATCCAGAGAGTAGACCCTGGAAATTATAAATTTATACAATAGAAAACAAGTTTACTATTATTACATTAATTGAAAATGATAATTTTTCTGACAATATAATATTCAATTGGCATTTAAAACACTATATATTTTCAACATTGATTAATACAAAATACTTGTGATACTTGTGAATTAATACTTGTGATCTTTGATCATCTGATCATATGGATCATCCTTAAGACGTATCCAACATTATTAAAATATAATTAATGCTCGCAACTTAACCTTTTATCGACGCTATGCTAAAATTCAAATTTTCAAAAACATGTTTTCCGCATTTCTATTCACTGAAAAATTCAAAATAATTGTAATGTTGATAATTTTGGGAATTCCAAATTGACTGAAAACAAATTAACAGTCTAATTGAAAAGTATAATTAATATATTGCTAAGCAACGAACCTAATATTATATTATTTGAAAAATGGAATCATGTTATGAATTATATACTATATGCGATTGAAAAATATAGAGTGTATTCAAATATGAAAAATTAGAACAAATCGGAAATGCATAAAAAATACATTCTGAAAGGTAATATGATAATAAAAAATATATATAGAAAGTGATTGTTATATCACGCAATCATTACATTATTTGATTTTTAGCTTGATTACCTAGTTGGTCAGCCAAAGCAAAAAGTGAGCTTAGTTTGAGGCTTTACGTTTTATTTATAAAAAAGTTTAATTATATACAGGCATCCTAACAAAACCACAATCATACTTCCGGAAAATAACAATCTCCTGTGTCGTTTGACTACGCGGGGAGCTTTGCTGTCCCATAAGACTGTAAACAAAAGGTTAAACGACACACCAAGCATTGAATTTCTTTATGTTTTGTGACTTAGAATGGCATTTAAAAACAACTAAATAATTTATTTTTTGAAATTATATAATATAGAATGCAAATTATAAGCTTCAAAAATAATTTAAAGACATTGAATACTTCCGGAAATTTCTTGTATAGGAAGGGTGCATAACATATCAGCCAATCAGAGTCTACTGATACTAAAAATAGAATCTCGTGCTGGGTGAGTAAACCTTTTTGCTGCATCAAACCTTGATCGCCCCGTCGGTAAACGTTAAACAAATTAAGTTTTAAATTATTATTTTTTCTGTTTATTGAATTCGGAATGGGAAAACAATTTATTAGAACAAATTTTTAAGCTTTGACTTACAAATGTACCACATTTTTAGCTTACAAATGTTGCCTTTGCTTTAAAATAACATTATAGATGAGCAATATTCAACAATTTTACTTACACTGGTTGTGAGGAAACCTACAAGTATCGGGATCATGCAAGCCACCACCATGCCAAAAGTGTTGCTAAGGGCGAAGATGATGGCAGAATAGGTTGGGGCAATATCCATGTTATTTATCATAAAGCCCCCTCCAAACATGCAACCAGTGAATGTGACTGCAAGACTGAGGAGAACCAGTGATAGATGTGGTGACTCACACCCCAAGTTGGCCAGTCCGATGAGTAACACGGCAGGGATCAGAGTTCCTTTTAAATATAGAATTTGTAATACGAAGAGTAATATTTACAAATTCAAAATAAAATATTTAATATTTTTTGATAGTCAATTTTGATGAAGACATTTTTTTGATGAAGACATTTATCGTCATTTTTAATACTTTAATGACAAATGAATTTCTAATTTATTTAAAATAAACAATAATTTAATTATACTGAAATTTAAAAAAAATCAAAAACGGTTTGTAAAAGGGGTTACTGCATCTTTTTATTTATTTTTATTAATAAGTTTAAATATATGATATGACATAAATTCAGCTATTGCAATGTCACTTTTAGAGGTGCAGGGGGGTGGGGGGGTTAGCGAGGCATGATATTGAAAACGATCTAATTAGGTGATAAGATTAGATTTTTTGTAGTCCGAGTCTGAGTAGGTACAAATATAACACTCTTATGGGTGGACTAGTTATTTAATGTCTAGATTAACTAGTTAGTGAAGATATCTTAATTATACCTAATTACATTTTAAACACTCCTTAGTTAAGTTTACTTGAACTATTTATAAGATACTTTAAATATTTTAGGTGTAGAATAATTATTTTGGTACCTAATTATTTAACATTTATAACATTGACTATTTATTGAGCAACAAATTTTTTAACGTTAGTATATTATAAATTATTTCAAATATCGATTTTGCTTCTACTATTCACTTCTATACTATAATAGCTTCATCATCAATCAAAATTATTTATTATTACATTGGATTCAATAAAACTTATCCTTTCACAGTTAATACATACTGATCTTACAATACTCTAAATTATTAAAAGTAAATATTTATCTTACCTAATAATTGAAATGTTTTTCGACATTTAGTAACAGTGAGAATTTTGTTTATAATCAACTTGTCGGCAATGACAGATGACAATCCCAAAAACAGCCATTCACCGATCATTGGGATGCTAGATAACGCTCCATTCTGAAATACAGTGAAAAGCAATTTAAAATAGAATTATAAAAGAAATGATTGACTGACTATATATGACAACATAATTATGGGACAATAATAATGACCGACAATATGTTAAATTTAGTGGACATATAAAAGGATTTCATAAGAGAAAACTTAATAATGTATAGAGAAGTGTAGATTTGTACATTTGTATTGCTCAATATATATCTAAAATCGTTTTACACATTCAAAAACATTTTCCGATATAAATAATCAGTGAATAACATATCTATAGTTATAATTCCTTACTTCAGAGAAATTATTACATCCATTAAAACGGAAAAATTATTACTTTCAACAAATATATATATATATAACTTCCTTGTCGCTAAACTATAGATAGCATAACTAGTAGTTAATTAAAAATTGCGAATATAAAAAAATATTGAATCAATATTCATTAAAAACATTTGATTGTCGGCAGACCTGCTTATTCCAACTATAGTTTCTGTGCGGTTTCTTCTAAAAAGTAATGTCATTTAAATTATAAGGCTTACCGTTGCAATGTCTAGATTTTGTAGATCCTTAATATAGCTTGGAATAAAAAATGCAAATGTGATAGTGCCCACGATTGAACAGCACTGACACACAGTAATGGCCCAAACTGGTTTCGAAGTTAAAATTGCTTTCCATGGGGTCAGTTGTGTCTAGATTTAATTACAAGATTTGGTTAGTGATGTTATCGAGTAAATTTAAAATTTGTTTGCGAAAGTAATACATTGAGAAATAAATATTTGGTTTATTAACGATAAATTTAAATATATTAAAATAAACTCGATGTAGAACATAAATTTTATTTAAAAATAGTATATCTAAACAATATTTTTTATATAAATGACTACTTTTAGTATAATTATTTGAATCAAAATAATTGTGAACAAAAATTTTCTAATGAAATTTTCAAGCTGCTAAAATTGTTTTGTTTATTTTAGTTTAGATGCAATTTTTAAGATTAGGATTTTAAATTGATAATAAATACTTGTATAAAGATTAAATTGATAATAAATACTTGTATAAAGATTAAATTGATAATAATTAAAATACATTTATCTACAACTATAACATTCTGATAATTAAATTAAGCAGTATTAAAATTTACTTTGGATAATGTAGTATGTTTACTACTAAATAAATAATTAATATGATCTTCATCTTAATTAATTAGAAACCAATTTAATTCTTGAATAAAAATATTTGAAAAAATCATTCAAATTAATATAATGCGTAAATAAATTACACATTTCTGCTATTAACTACAGCAATCAAACAAGTATAACATAAAGATCTATAATATAGACAAACCGTTGAGCTGAGAGTATTCTAATTTAAGATATAGTTAATTAATAAAGTAAATTATAATGAATGTCGTTTGTCTTTTAATTTAAATAATCTGTTTGAAAATTAATTTTGAAAAATTTGTTTTAAAATTAGACACTTTGTATTTTGTTAATAGTATTATAAAAATGAAATATCTGTAAGCAAAATGTAATAATTTTCAGATGAATTCCCCAATCTATTCCTTAATTTTACTATATATACAAATTTTTATTTAAATCCAGTTTAAATTAAATTAATTACGCTTTTTTTAAATATTAAAGGTTACCTTGGCATCAAGTTGACCAACAAGTGTGCTATCAATGTAGTTACGTTCGTCATGATGGATTCTCGGGTGCTTAGTTGGCATATCATAAGCAAACAAGGCCCACGATAAACACCAAATTATGCCAAGAATGCCCGAGAAATAGAAGACCGTTGGCCAACCACCCTCAAAACCATATTTACAAAGTAATCCGGTGAGCGGAAGTGTGATGAATCCTCCGAATTTTATGCCTGAAAACAGTGTTCCTTTTTAATAAATTAAATTTAACCAAGTGGAAATTCGACTAAAATTGTCAATATTAAAAAAATATATTTTAAAAGATCGTGGATGTTAATGTATAAGTAGTTCGAATTTATTGCAAAAATGGTTGGGACAATTACATTTTAAAAATTAATTACAATTCATCAAATGGACGACGAATAAATTATAAATCGATAATTTTAATAATTTTGTATTTTAAAAGTGTTCCCCCGCATAAACCTAGTTAAAATTGTATATTTGAACAAGAAAATATGACTAAGCCTTTCATTTCGTAACCACTACCTCAGGATCAACAACTGGATATTGCTTATTTAGATCGCATAATCTTTATTGTATTTTTGTTTTTATTATTAATTCAAATATATTAATTTATTATGAATTGTGTATACAAATTTTTTTAAAAATTCAAAATAAATTTTAAAAAATGGAAAAATGTTAATTAAATCTTTTCATAAGAAAATGAATGTCGTTATGCAATTAGATTTATGAAATATATCTATTAATTCATATCTCTAATCTACTAATTAAAATAGATTATGGAATTTCCAACACTTAACAATAACAGAAAACATTTTATTGTCACTTAACAAATCCTTAGTATAAATGTTTGCCGCAAATCAATTTTTTAGAAATTGGATTTTATAATGACTTTTGTTCTCTACACCAAAAACCATTTACATAGGTTGACGAAAAAAAAGTCATACTTTAATCTATTTACAAATAAAGTATATTAATGATGTTGGATAAAAAATTATAATAACAAAAGAAAAATAGGGTTTCGTTCCGTCTAAAAGTAGTTTCTAGTGACCAAACAGAAGTTCAACATTTTCTAATCAAAATTCGACAATGAAATTGTTTTACCAAAGACTTATTTCTCACATTAACTATCAACCAGAATTTTTGTTTTAAATAACAATAAATTGCGGTTTTAAAATTCTCAACAGAACAAGATATAAATTAAATACACAAGTGCGATCATTAAATTAATTTAGATGCACCTTCTGCACTTGAAAGCAAATAAATGTTTCATAAATATAAAATGATCAAGTTTATCAAAAAATAATCAATAAAGAAAGGTGTTGTAAAAATGAGTTATTAAATATTTTCAAAATTAAAAAATCATTGGTTTTACTTTCCTTTATAATTAAATCATAATGTATAGCTATAAACATTTAAACTTTTTATTGACTATTAAGGTTCGATTAAATATTATAATTAATGAAAAGAATTTTTAATGATTTCTATAAACGTTTTGTCGTAAATACTACACGACCTGAAATTGACCTCTTACAGGTATACTTTTCGGTCAAACTATATTTGATACTATCACTTAGGAATAGATAATAGTGTATTAAGGTGCGGACACCCTGCAGACACTAACACTTGAAAATGTGTTAAAAGTAATTGAATTATATACCTACTGAGAACACTTTGTTTTTTTTGGTTGTATAAAAATTATATATACCTATATAAAGTATAGCGTAATATAGTAATATAGTAATATAGCGTATATAGTAATAATTATAAGCTTACATGCAGAAACATTTTTAATAACTTAATTAAGTTTTTTATACTATTTTAGATTGGCAAACTATATAATATATTACACTTTATACGTAAAAACGGGTAAATCAATAGAAAACAGATTATATTTAACTAAATAGAGTACAAATGTATAATAAAATTATTATTTTTTAAATAAAATCAATTTCAGGGATAAAATCAACCAGTATGAAAAACTACAATAAAAACTTATTTTTCTTTTTTAAAAATGCTTATCATAGAAGAACACTCAAAATTTGACATCTTATAATTCAATATTTTTCTTTTAAAATTTTATTTAATTTGTTTGGTTTGGTTTGGTTTGGTTTGTAGTTTTTATAATTGGATAATTTTATCGCAGAGAATTTAATGTGCATATCTTTTTAAAATAAATCACAATTTAACCGACATTAAAAATTTGCATAAATAAAGGTAATTATCAATCGATAAACAAAGATTTCATTTCAAGAAGAATTCTAGAAGTATAAGTTAATAAAAGCAGTACTTTTAGTACATAATTAAGTTTTATTGTGTAATAAAGTTTAGAGAGAACTGACAACCACGATAAAGCATAATCTACATTGCAAAACAAGACCTGGGGTGGACTAAAGTTCTGACATCTCTAATATTGATTGACTTTCGAGTGTAAACCATTGATGTCGTATACAGCATGAGGATGACATTAATTTATAAGGCATAGCAGATAACGCATAGGGGTACGTCTTTGAATAGCTATTTACCAATTGAACAATTGTTGGAAACGATCTATACCAAAAAGCTTAGCCTGTAGGTTCTCAATGCGGTTTTCACGAATAGTATTTATTATTAATATTACGTTAATTCTTTATACATTGTCAGTTAGCCTCTTAAGATGATAACTTCTACATTTCCCTACCTGTATGAGTGAGTCCAATGAGTCTAGAACGCTCCAGAGGTGGAGCCCAGTTGGACATGATCGAGAAGGCTGAGGGTTGCATCGCAGCCTGACACGCCCCAGCCAGGATTCGAAGGACGAACAGTGCGCCAATATGGAGGTTAGCGGCAAAGGGCATCATAAAATTGGCCACACTACAGAGGAATGTGCTCCATCCGAACACAACGCGTGGTCCAAACTTTCTGGCGCTTATACCCAGCGGAATATGGGCTATAATGAAGCCCCAAGCACCAGACGCCATCAACAAGCCCTGAATTTTCTTGTTCCAGACAAATTCGCCGTCCTATAATTAAAAAGGATGTTGTTTCTTTGGTAAAACTTTGGAAGCCAAGGCTTATAGTTAGGTTGCTTACGTAGTTTAAGATACGTGTAAATTATTAAATATCGTTGGTTCATATCAACTGTTCCTTTTTATGAGACCAGAATCTATTCGGATTAGAACGCTGCTTATATTAGAACAATAATTAAATTAAAACAAAAAAAGTTTTGATTTTTTAGTTTTTAGTTTTTTTATTAAATTAATGTATTTAAAAATGTATTGACTTCAAATATTTTTTTATATGTTGAGAAATGAGTGAATTATAATAAATTTTGTTGTACTGAGTGTCCCAAAAAAACAGACCAAATTCCAAAATATTAGTTTCTTAAGTTTGTAATACTAAATTATATAGATTAATAATTAATCTCAAAATTGTACAGTGTGTTTCAAATGCAATAATATGAAATTGTCACATGTATAGCAAGCAGCCCATTTGATGCTATATACAGGCACCAACTCTTTGTATAAATTATTGGTATGCACGATACCTGGATTCTATAATTTGTTGGTTTATTTGTTTAAACTTGATCTCGAAGAGCACCCCATGACAAAGAAAGAAATCACTGACAGTCAAATCAGGAGTCCTAGGGGCCAATCTGTAGGACCTCTCCGACCTATGCAACTATCTTTAATTTCGTTTTTGTGAATTTATCTTTCTACGAGACTGTTGTTAGGAAGGACTTCATCTTGTTGGTAGACGTTGTTTGAATGTCTCCTTTGATGGATGAAGGGAATTACTTTCTCTCGAAGATTTTGACAGTACCTAATTTCAGCATTCAAGCCTCAAAGTTAATAAAATAGTCAACAACTCCTATACCCTCAACATGCATTCACTGATTGGCGATTTTGTAACCTCTGTTTTTTGAAACAAATGTTAAATGTTGTAAGGCATTGGCACCATTATTGACACCGCTAAGTTCATGTTCAAGAGTCTCTAAACAAAGCGGACGTACATATAGGTGTTTGGAGTCTCGTTAACTGATTCCTTCATAATGAGTCCATCAAACTGAATAGAGAACGCTTGATAGTTAAAATTTGTAGCCGATTTTTTCATTGCTAATTATTGTAGCAAGACATGTTCACATTTTTGTATATATATATATGTTGTATTATTATGTAAAAAACAGTAAGTTTATAATGTATTTTATTAATATTTGGGATAATTATGCTACCAATAAGAGCTCCTCATATATTTGGATTGCATAAAAATGGTTTTTTGATTTTTTAAAAAATAAAAACAGCTACCTTTTAAAGGGGACTTTGGTTTTACTTCTATAAGACCCCTTCCTTTTATTCTTAAGTAATAGATAAAGCATTTTAAACTATGTATATGAGGCCGATTCGTTTACACTTATAGCGTATGTATATAAGCTACATCCTACGTGGACACCTTTATTAGAGTGAAGGTCCTTGCATTTTAAAGGGGGTAGGGGGCAGTGACGAACTTTTAATAAATAATTATACAGGTTTAAAGTTTGTAAAGAGATCCTCTATACCTGTGAGTGTTTTACAGAGAAATATTAAAAGTTTAAAAAAGTGTATAAAAGTTTTCAGAATGCTCAATTCATTCTCGAAAGAATGTAATTAAAAATATGGTTCCAAATATTATATTACCACTTGAAACATTTACATAAATAATAACATTATTCTTAACCTCACATAGGAAACCGTTTTTGATTATAAAAATATCATAAGCTTAATTATTTTGATCTAAATCATTTCTAATAAAATTGAAAGAGATAAATTACTTACAGTAAACCTTTCTGACTTGAGACTGTTGTTCGTCACCTGCAGTGGTCTACATCCGGACATTCGAATAGATGAGTTATCATTCCCACTCTTCTTCTGTATGTCCAGGGCTGTGTGGTTCACCATGGAGACAATAGTTACCGACAGATTAAGGCGGAATATCATCATCATTACAAATCCTAAACTGGTTATGATCGCTATTGACAGACGAGATGACCCCAGCATTTTATAGGGGATTACTTTGTAACGTTTCGGGGCATTCTGTGAAGGTCTCTGAACCAAGTCGTTATCACTTAATTCAATGACGTCGTGTTTCATACTTCAGCCGGGCTTTTGATAGAACGGGTAAGTCTATTTTTTCTTGATTGAGAGTTAAATTCTCCCGAAAAATATTTCGAATCACAAATTAAAATCATGCACAAAACGAGGTTACTAAAATGACGCATGAACTGCTACATCTAAAGTTGCAAAATTCAGTGTCTAAAGGTCATGAAATGTCCTTAAAAATAAGTTAAACCTTAATGTGATGTTGAATGTACAGCAGACATGCACCGTATACTCTGTAATCTATTTAGAAGATTGGCTCTCTGTACATTCAGAACTGCTCAATTTAAATATTGATTTTAGTGGCAAGAGTTTACCGCCGGTAGTGATTGGATTGTTCATCAAAACTATAACTTGCTGGTTCGTGTTAGTATAAGCACATTTTATTATACAAGCTGTTAAATACATTATATGTTAAACAGATATAATATGCTAGTCTTTCACAAAATCCATAATCACATTGCTTTTTATTACTATAGGTTTCCAAGGATTAATGACAGAAAAAAGTAGATATATATGTGTCTATAGTCGATTTGTCTGTTATATTTATAGAACTAAATAAAACACTATCTAATAATCAGTTAATTGAACTATAGTCTACATAATATATATTGAGATCAAATAAATTGGAAGATTTTTTGTGAGATTTATGAATTTATTGATTAGGCCAGGTGGAGAACAAACAAAATGGTTTACTAAACATTTACTAAAAGTTAAGAGTGACGGTGTCTTTTAACAAAACTATCTATATAATGGATTTCATATAGTTTTCAAATTATGGAGAATATATAACCAATAATTATTACATAACACTATATAATAAACTAAAGTTGTAGCATTACCAATATTAGGTATATCTAAAATTAAGAACACAATTTATTATGCTTATTAACACGAAAACCCAAGTTGTAACATAATATATAAAAATCCTCGCTCAAAATTTATATCAACAATTTGACAATTTTCGAAATGAATTTGATTGAGGTTTAGTCTGGACACTTTCGGCCGCCTATATAACGAAGAATTTGATTGAGGTTTAGTCTGGACACTTTCGGCCGCCTATATAACGAAGAATTTGATTGAGGTTTAGTCTGGACACTTTCGGCCGCCTATATAACGAAGAATTTGATTTCATCGAGATCATCTTTGAACTCATGAGCCTCCCAGTTGTTGTATGATCCACATATATCACCAATATCTACCTATTCTGAAAATAAAGAGCGCCTATCATTGTAGCGTTTAACGTATTCATCGGTTTTAAATCCTTCACTATTTCTTCTGCCGATGGTTACATTTTCAATCTTGATGTCTGTTAAATTGATAATTATAATAGCTAATAATCAACTCAAATCTGGTCATAGATGGGTCATATAGTCCGGGATCCCAGAGGGTTTTAATCAAAGTGTTTGGTACAAAAGGTTTGATACTTTTATGAAGTAATATGATCCATGGGATGATCAAATATGTAAGTCTTAAGTTGCAAAAATTGTTCATTATTTTTTATGAGCATTTTAGTGTTTTTCCATATTAAAGAATAGGAGAAATTTTTATGGTTTTCACCCAATTTTCAGTTTAAAGAAAAAAATATATTATTCACTCTTTTGAATAAATCGATGCATATCATTTTGTTCATCTAAATGTTTTCTACATATAACAAGTGAAATTTCATTGAAAAGTAATGCTAATCATTTGCCAGAAACCTTTTACTATTAGTACTAAAGCCTATTTTAGGCATATTTTAGCTTGAGAACCAATATTCAAATGTATCTAAAAATAATCATTTTCAAATAACCATATCATTTTGCTTGAAATATGTTGAAAAAGATGATATGAACAAAATGATATGCATCACATTATTCAAAAATATAAATTTTTGGTTTAAAATGTGCATTTTCATAAAAATTCGGTAAAAATGATAAAAATTTCTCCTATTCTTTAATATGGAAAAACACTAAAATGCTCAAAAAAAATAATGTACATATTCTGCAACTTAAGACTTACATATTTGTTCGTAAATATACAAATATCAAACCTTTTGCACCAAACATTTTGATTAAAACCGTATGGGATCCCGGACTATATCATAGAGATTTAAATATTATAATATATGCAAGCCTAATGGTAATTATAGGCAGCTAGCTCTCACCAGCCACCGGCAAAGCGTGTAATGCTCTATAAATAAGACTATTATAGGGATACCTGAAAATAGGATAGATTTTAAAAGTCTGAAACTCTAGAAATATTTAAGCAATATATAAATTTCCCATATACCTACACCAATATTGTGTAAAAAAAATACGTTTATTCGTTAAAGCATTACAAAGTTGAAGCCCTTCCAATTGTAGTGTTTTGGAAGAATTCTTATTCTTCTCTTTTCTCAACCCTATTCAAATTAGTACTCAAAAGCGTTGAAAGATTTTGATAAAAATATTATCATATATTACTCCTGTGCGTAGTGCTCAGAATCTTGAAAGTTTAAAACGATATGACTATATTCCGTTATTCACGAAAGTTGTATTGAGTTTCAGAACGAAAAGTTTTTTTCTTCATATTTTATAAATATTTATGTTAAATAGTTGGAACTTTTGGTATAATATTTTTAAATATACAGGGGCGTAGCCATAATTCGTCATGGGGGTATGCGTTTGGAAAGGAGTGGAATTTGTTTTCTCATTGTCCTTAAAAACAACACCCAATTTTTTTGTACTCTGAGAGCGGAACATAGTCTTTGGGGGGGGGTGCGTTTGCACACTCCTACACCCCCTGGCTACGCTCTTGATATAAATATAATGATAGTTTGATAATAATTTGGTACTGGCTTCTGTTATATATCAAGATTATTTTGTTTAATATAAGAATAATCTTATAAAAAATTAAATTCAATGAACATTATAATATTTTAAATTGATTATTTTACATATTTTATAGATATAACAATATGCTATTTATATGCCATTTATAATAACTAAATACAATTTATTCTTTTCAATAAAAATACTTCAGAAATGATTTAATATTTTTAACAAAATAGATAAAGACTTTTGGACCACCTTGTAGATATATATATATATTATATATTTTGTTCAGTATTTGAGTATATTCTCATAATTTATATTTTCAAATAATAATTCTAAATGAAAATGAAAATGAAATTCAACTAGAACAATGAAATTTTAAAAATCTATTTTTGAATAATTAAATATAATTAAATTACTGAATAATTATTTGAATTCGATTATTCAGTTCTTCTCATTTTCTTCTTTTTCTTGCAAGTGGACTATTGATGCTTCTAATTAAGCTTATTCATTTAACCATTCTTTTAGTTTATATTGTAATTCTATAGAGTAGAAAAAATATTTAATTTTCAATTTTTTAAATATTGATTATATATTCATTATTTTGAATATAAAATATTTTTTCCACTCAAAAGGCTAAATTTAACTAAAAAGGCGCAAAATTTTAATAAATTTAAAATATAATTTTATTATGAAAGTTAGGCTATACATCTAAAATTATATCTACAATTGTAAATAAATGTAATAAAGTATTGTATACATTTAAATTTACTATGTTATTTACAAATTATATTTTACTATAATTATTAGATAGATAGATGAATAACTATATTACAATATGAGGATCCATCTATAGTCACTAGATCAAAATGATAGATAGATAAATAAAATATAATTATAGTATAAATGTATAAATAAAAAGAGGTAAGGATGACGACTACCTGCAGGGCGGTACCATAGTAGCTGTACAATATGGATTTACTGGATGGAAATGATAGTCATAGTCCAAAATTTCACAAGTGTAAAGCGGTTGACATTTAAATGTGTATTATCATAATAAAAATATAATAACAATAACAATAATTAAAATATATAATTTAAGTAGATAGAATTAATTATAAAATAAATATTTAATTAAACTTTTAAAAGATATTATGCATTTGTCAACCGCATAACAATTGGGATCTAAACACATGTGTGACGCTAAAAATACGTTTTTTCGAAAAACATATGCATATCATCTGAGTATTAGGATAAATGTATTGGATAAATGTAACTTTAAAGTGAAACACAATTATTTATCAGTTCGTAGCTATACGTAGCTTGATTCAGTAATATATAGTATTGTAAGATAGCCCATACAATAAATAAAAGCTTTATTGATGTAGATAATTATGTTTTATGTACAGTAATAGTTGGTTATTTTAGTTGTAAATAATGATATTATACTTATACACAGAGTTCAATGTAATTATATAGACAAAAGGCATTTTAGTTTCAATAAAAAGGCTCACGTATTCTTAGCATTTCAATGTAATATAGAAGTAACATTTTTTAAATAGGCGCTTATTTTATGATGTATTACAAATAAAAGAGAGGTTGTGCGGTTAGTATATCACATTTTATATCTATATTTTGTCATTTTTATTTTTTTTAAGTTTTATATTTTTTAAATCTGAAAATATTTATTTATTTATTTTAAAAAATCTGAAAATAGACTTAATTTTTTCTTCTATATTAGAAAGGCGCCTACAGGCTTGTGTAAAATATTGTGTTGACAAATTTAATAATATATTTTAAAGAAAGTAAACAAATTATCATCCAACATTTTTTATGCAATTGATTATAATTTAATTTTTTTCCAAATAACAAATATATAGTCTTAGATTTTACTCTATTAACGATTTTAATTGAAACCAATGCAAGAAATTGAACGAGCTAATATAATTCCGTAAACAATTTAATTTACAGAACTATCTCAATGATTGTCAGAAAATGTCAGAACTGTTCTATCGAACAATATCGTTTTTTGGATGGACTAAAGTTGTTTCGTCTTGATTTCATCGTCTTCCTCTCAATTTTGACATTTTTCATCGACTTATTATTAAATGAGAAACAATTGTAGTTAGGCTGGCTATTCCAGATTATACTCATTTTTAAACAGAATACTTCTCATAGGCAAAATTACTTTTTTATTATATATTATGATTGATTGAATATATAATTTTTCAATTTATTGCTTTCTTTGTACAACTAATAAAGTTGAATCCAAATTGTGTTATTTGCAAATATAGAGCCACATAATCCAAATTTTATCTATTAATTAAATGTTAGTGTCCTTATTCATTGTAAAGATCCATTTATATCATACACAATACTCAAAAACTTTCCGAAATAGTTTAGCGAAAAATCTATCATTTATATAAACAATATATATCCACTTAAATATAACAACAATATATGTGCACAATTCGGCACTGGTTTTAAAAATTATCTTATAAATTATTAGAACATATACCTACTATATAGTTTACGTGTGTTTCTAAAGAAATATTTTAAAATGCTCTTGTTTCTTTGTTAAAATTTGATTATCACTTTGTATATCTCTTTCCTAAACATTATTTTTGCTGTTAAGCATTACAAAATATATAAATAATGTAAATCGGAACTGCATCTAAAAATCTAATTTTAATAGTTTCTGATTATTAATTGGGGCGAATTCAGGGAATGCCCTTTCAAAATAACTGAAGATTTAGAAGATCAAAGAATACATATATAGATAAATCAGGATTATTTTAAATGCCTTTAGATAAATTATTAGCTATAAATCATGAGCTTACCGCCTCGCCGTATATATGCGGCAAGAGATTGTAAAACCGGTACCCCCTCACCTTAAAAGAAATGTGTTAGAACTTTTGACCTATTCAAATGTGACGGTTAGTTAGTTACCGTATGTAAAGTGTAACCTTTTGTTACAAAATGTTAGCGCTGCTGTATGATATGATATGAAATTATATTTCCGATTTTCAACATAATTAAAATTTAATTTAATACGAAAAAATCTAAATAAAGTCAATCTTTATATAGAGATATTTTAGAACAGTAGCCATATAGCGCTTATACTTAATATTTTATAGTATTACAATGTCACTAACAATTCCATAAACTAATCAATTTAATACTACACTAATATACAATATCCATTTATATATATATGTATAACAAGTAATAATTGTTTATTTCTATTTATTTTTAAGTGAAAATTAGTAAAAAAAAAATGTGTTTGCCCCGCATAAAAAAATTGTTCACGACAAATACAAGTTGTCTGTCCTCTACTAACGATGTCTATTATATTCACAAGTAGTACATCATAATTATGTGGGCCCCCATTATCTTCAGCCCACCCCTTCCCCCACCTCCCCAAATGAATATAACGCCTCGCGGTCCCAGTTTTATATCTGGAAGCATTTGAGGCTATTATATGTATAGAACTCATTTCCAAAATCAATTTCGTATTTATAAATATGCTGTCGGATATTGGTAGAAACTAGCCAGATTCTGCCTGTAACTTTAATGATCAATTTATTGTACAAATATAAAATTACATTGTTTACTTCGCTTCTTTACTCTCTCCAATAGCAGCAACCAAAACTTCTATATATTGGTGCCGAAAGAAATCCTCTATTATAAATTGGAATTGGTATTGTGATTGCAACCGTCATCAATCTTGTCAGGTATTTTTGATTTTTGGTATTGTTGATTGTTATAGTCAGTCACCCCATATTATTAAGTGCAAGCAAAGACATGGATATATATTTAATATCTTTGGGTACAAGATGAAACAAACTCTAAACAAAGTCGTATATGAAGTAATTTTAAAATATTTTGGAAAATATTTTTAAAAATATTTACTCGAGGACTCCATCAAAATTATTGGAGAGGCTGAGCCCCCTCTCTCTCTCTCTCTCCCGGTTCCAATTCCTATGAATCGTATGTGGCATTGCTACGCGACCAACGTAAATATTTTATATTTTAATATAGAACTGAAATATACTACTTCTAGACTTTTAGTAGAATCAAAAATAATACCGACATTCACAACGATATCAATTTCAACCAATAATCGTTTAACCAATATCTACCCCTAGTAAACAAATATTTTCTATAAAAAGATTGTAACTAACTGTACGTATATTTTCTATATTTGTAATATTTTAAATATTTTGATAAAGCCTTTGTATTGATTACCTATTATCAAAGTTTACTCTTATTTCAAAATGGTAGACAATTCCACGGGTAAGAATATCTTTTTATTGTCACGTTTTTTCAAATTCAAAGAATGAGAAATTACGAATATATTCAACTTTTAAAAGTCACATTATTCGTACTTTAGATTATATTAAGAAAAAGTCAGTTTGATTCATATATCCAAATAATGGCAAAGCTGCCTATATGGATCAGTAATTTTTACTAACTAGGTACAGATCTATATTAATTGATAATAATAAGATATAATAATATTAGGTAAAAATCGGTATAATCAGTGATTATATTTCGCTATATATTTTATATCATTGTATACATTGAATTTTAATTTGCGAATATAAGTATATAATCATAAAGTGAACTGAATGGCTTTAAAGTGAACCATAAAAGTAATTTTTTATATTAAGTTTACTTTTAATATATTTTTTTAATATTAATGCGAAGAAGATAGTTTTTGTCTATCCAATTTTAGTTAAAAATTAATTTTTTTAAATTGTAAATAAAATTTGTCGGTTTTTGTTACAAAAACTTATTCCCAGGAATTTCAAATATGCCAGGAAAATGTTTATGGTTTAATATTATTCATAGTAAAAATAGTTTCATCAATAATTTTGATTTCTATTCAATGTACTAAAAAAAAATGCAAAAATAGAATTAGATCTGATTCAATAGGCTTACAGTACATTCAAACGTAATATATTTTTTAATATTAATTACAAATGTCTTTTCTACTTTAGAATTACAGAATAGATTGAAAGAATGCTTAAATGAAAAAGCTAAATTGGAAAAATCAAACGTCACCTTACAAGAGGAAAAGCAGCAAAATTCAGATAATTTGCAGAAAGAAAAGGACGAATTTAAAAAGGAATTATATTCGGATATACAGTCGAATATCCGAGATATGATCATGATTGAAAGAGAAAATGAAAAAAAAGAAAGAAACGAACTTGAAAGAAGACTTCAAACGCAAATTTCAGATGAAAGAAGAGAAAGAGAAGAACTTGAAAGAAGACTGAATAAACAAATTCAAACAATTGAAGCTGCAAATGAAAATTTGAGAATTCAGATTGAACAGAAGCAGAACGAGCTCCACAATTTGAATGTATTATTTGAGGAACATTTACTCAATTGTCAACTTTGAAAGATATTTAAATCGTGACTTCTTAAGTATAACTTTCAATTTTATGATTATTTTTATTTTTAAAATTATGTTTAAAATATTTTTTAATTTGCTCAAATTAAAACATTTATCCATCGATTCTCCTAAACTCCTAAATAAACAAAGTGTCACATAAAACAATATATAAAACGAGATGTTAACATTTTCTAGATTGTCACTGTGTTGTAAATATTGTTGAATTATTTTACAAAATGAATAACTCTCATAGTTTACATTTTTACCGATTATAATTGTAATTAACCACGTGCGAATTAAAGCGAACTACTATAATTCCATGAACAATTTAATTTACAGAACTATCTTCATGAGTGTCAGAAGAAGTCAGGACCATCCTATCAAGCGACTTTGATTTTTCTTTGAATATTTACTAAAAAAATGTTTCCTCTTAATTTTTCCTCTGCTTCATATTCTTTCAATTTTTACTTGTCTGGTCGAATGCCTTATTATTTAATAACAATTAAATTGTTGAAGTTGGTTATTCCACATTATACTCATTTTACCCAGAATTCTTCTCATATATCCAAAATTTATAATATATTTGCACAATTTGCTGGTTTTAAACACTATATTATTACTGATAAATTAGGAATATTCATCTTTTTTATTTGAGTGTTTCATATATCTATATATATATATATTTTTAAATTTCCTTTTCTTTTGTTACAAATTTATAAATATCTTTATTTTTATATCTCTTCCTAAATTTGTGTGTGTTGTTTAATTAACATCTCAATATCTACAATTAAAATATATAAAAACTGAATCTTAAAATACATTGTTTAAATTCTTTTGATTTATTAATATTATCATTAATAATATTTTTGCTAGATAAGAGAGCTTTTTTGTAAAACTATTGGCAGTAAGTTGTATAGATTTTTTATTAACCTTATCGGAACTTAATTTAATATGCAAACTTTTTATTTTAAACAAAAAACAGTAATGGAAACTTTTTCGTCTCAGTAAACTAAATAAAAAAGTACATTAATTTTTTAATTTGTGTCATTTTGTGGACATTTGCAAATTTCATCCGAAACATTATTGCTATATATTCTATTCAATTTAATATGGAATCAAGTTATTCTATATTTCCCGATAGTCCCAACGCTCTAATGATGTCAGAAATATGGATCACTAAAATAAGGCAAATAGTTTATCATTCAATTAAATAGTACAGTAAAAGTGTTGTGTATAAGTGGCATCTAAAACTTTTGTTATAGACCGCCAATTGTTTTATATTGTATAGGTATAAAGGATTATATTTTTTATGAATTGAATAACAGAAAGAATATCATTTTCCTAGTTTAATCAATTAATTATTCGTCTGTAAAAATTGCTCTGTCTTCAATTAAATCAACTGGAGTATTCCGAATATCATTTTTGAATTGAGGGCACAATTTACGTAATCAACACAACAACAATTATAGTTTAAGAATAAAATAGATAATTATCATCCGCGCAATAAACTGACGTATACTGGAATGGATCCAGAGGATCGAAAGTATGAAATTGCCGATACACTTTGAGTATTTATGTAAAATTGTAATGTTGACATGATAAGGCTTATTCTCCGCAAGACATGAAAACTTTCAAATAATCACCCCATAAGTTTCCACAGATTAACTTGGAAATATCTCGTACACGCGCCCCACTATTTCTAATAATTATAGGCTCAAGAGGCCGTCTTAAATTTGTGACCAATTAAAATATATTTACGATTAAGTTAATTTATTTTAAACTAGTCTATGATAAAAATATTCTTCATTAAAATTATTACCAGATTTGAAACAATCTCAAGCAAATCGTGGCAATCTGAATTATTTGTTTATAATGGATCCCATTAATGACGTGAGGAATCTATGTTGTTTTTGTATGAAGGGGGGGGGGCAGAGAATGCATGTGCCTTTTAAAATTGCTCAAGTTTGTATATATACAACCATATTACCAAAAACCTTCTAGCATATAATTTATCATATGGGTGTTCACACACATATTTCATGGCTCATATTTCATATTTTAAATTTCTCTGAAAAGAGCCTCCATCAAAGAGGAATTTAACAAAAATTTTAAAATATGAAAAATTCTTTGAATAAAATTTGACCGCTTTATATTTAACTTTATTATATTTCACCATTATTTTTGTTATGTGTTTCTCTGACACATTCCACCATATAATCCTTTACTAAATTGTGTAGATTTTTCTTTTGGAAGATAAATAAAAAAATGGGTGTAGATTTTTTTCTCTCACAAACTCTGCCATATATAAATAAATAAATGGGTGTAGATTTCTCGCACTAACTCAGTCATTTATTTATTTAAGATCTATTTTTAACTGTATTTAGATTTAGCATACACAAAACTCTGCCATACAATCCTTTATTAAATGTATTTATAGTATTCAACATACAATACAATACATGAACAAGCTTATTAACATGCATAATTATGTAAACAAATACAGTTCTGTTGGTACATCATACGTAATTACCACCAGCTTTAACCTTTTCCCGACGGGTGTATCAACGTTTGATACAGTAGAAATTTTGACTCACACAGCGCGTCACATCTCGTGATTCTATTTTTAAATTATATTAGAATCTGATTGGCTTATATTTTATGCACCTTTCCTATACAAGAAATTGT
>JAUZNC010011540.1:8148-30447 GCA_034780395.1 Vannuccia rotundouncinata | reverse complement strand
AAAATAAAATAAAATAAAATAAAATAAAATAAAATAAAATAAAATAAAATAAAATAAAATAAAATAAAATAAAAATATAAATATATAAATTGCTCAAATATTGATTATTATCTTTTTACCAGCATAAACCGAATCAATAGGAGAATCGTCAAATAGTCTGGCCATTGCTGTTAAACGAGTTGGATCACTTGTGCTACTAAGCATTGTAAATTGACCTTCAGGTAGAGTGACGTCATAAATGAGTAGTTCACAGGAAGTTTCTACTTGCGAGCCTTTACTGTTAATTGCAGTGACTGTGAAATATAGGGGACCGTGATCGGCTATTTTCTGCAAGAAAAACTGTTTTTGTTAAATTTTCTAGATTATTATGCAGGTTTTCGCCTTTTTTTATAGTTGTAGTGATATATATTTTGCATGTTCATTCATATTTTTTTATATAAGCAGTCTAAAAGGAAAATACATACAGACTATATTCAAAGAGATAATAACAACATTTCAATAAAATAATTTACCTTTATAAGGAAAGAAAACGACTTTATTTCTACTCTTATAATAATATTAAACAACTTTGGTACATTATATCATAATCTAATTTACTGTAGAATCAAGCTTCTTCAACTTTTGAGTCCTTTTGAAATATTTTTATGCTGTAAATTTTCAAGTATAATCTCCTTTTACAAGTTGAACTTTGTCTCAGATTTAACTAACAATAAAAAAAACACTCTATATATCAAATAACCGCTAAAACTTCAATAGAAAAAATAAAATGAACGATGTATATTCAACAGACGTTTCGAAATAAGATTTTAGTCCATAAACGTCTGTAAAGTATTACATCTTATTTTTTAATTTTATTTATTGAGGTTTTAGCGATTACTTTGATACAGAGAGTATTTTTAATTTTAATTTTACTTTTACATTTAAATTTAGTGTTTTTTACCTATATATTTTATTACGTACCAAGCTCTGACAGAATATTTTTCTTATTACTTAAACGACAAAATCAATATTTGATTATTTCAAACAGTTATAGTTTACAGCTTCCCTAATGAAACTTTTTTTACGGGAACTTGAGTCTCGATCTCTCTGCATAATTCGAAATTTTTTTCTACGTATTGTTAACATTGTTTAAACAGTTTGTTAACTTTAATTAACATACTCCTTCAAAGACAGCTGCAGGTCCCATGAACCGTTCAAAATTTTTGACATCAACTCCTCCAGGTGTTGTGCCAACTGATACAAACATCCTAACCATGCTGTATTCATCCACCGCGTCAGCTCGTAACTCAATCGCAGGATCGTCATATGCTCGATTATTGAGTTGTACGGCAATACAACCCTTTCTAAAAAGTGAGGTTGACCGAATTGTCCGAATGTTGTTTGACTAGAAAATAAGATTATAGTCTATTGATTAAAACGCTTTATTTTTGTTTATTCTATCATAAATTATTCATATTTATTATAAAGCATTTTATTATTTGTGAACAATATTTTAAAAACAAAATGACAAATTACTTCGGCAGGAGGAAGAAATCGTGTAGGTCCCGGGGATTCCTTTTCACTTTTATAAAATAATATATGAGGTATTTCACGTCGCGATGCACTCCAGTCCCACATGGTCTTATAGTATATAGTTTTCCTGAAATCAAATATTTAGGTATGTACAACGATCAACTTAAGGAAGAAATATTTTATACGTTTACAGTAAAAAAATCAAAATGCATATTTCTATTAATGCATATCATTAATTAATAACTTTTTGGAAAACAATTAAACAATTCTGTGAACAATTACTTAATTATTCACAGAATTGAAACTTAAATACGTAAATATAAAATGATACATACCGACAACGTCTTACCATTTGGAAACTTTTTTCAATACTTTTTTGACAGCCCATCCAACGATAATACCAGATAAAATAGCCCAACGCTTTTTTCGCTCCATAAAATTAAAAACACGCACTTCCACCTTGCCAATCATCTCAAAACGGAGAGGATAGATGACAAGATCCATGTTAAGACAAAACCTTATTGGTAACCGGGAGAAAGTCACTTCAACGGTAGTTGGAAAATGGGTTTCCAAAAAGTATCCATTGAGTCGCAAAACACCTCTAAATATTAAGCAACTCACCTCACCACTGCCGTAAGCCTATAAATAGTTTATGGATAAAATTAAATTAAGTTTAGTTTATGGATATAGTTTAACGCAATACAAATGGAATCCTAGTTTTATCAAATTTATTTAATTTAAGAAAGAAAAATGTAATCATAATTTGATTGATAGAAAACTATCGAAAACATATTGCAATATTTGATCTAATATTTCGGAATTATTCTGTATAATAGAGAAAATAATTTTCTATCATAAAAAGTATTGTAAATTTAGTTAAATATATTACATTTGCTATCGAGATTAGAAATGTCGAAACGTATTACAAAAAAATACTGCATATTTAAAAAAAATAGATTCATACCATTAATCCAACAAAAGGGTCGACTGTGCCTCTTGCTAACATGGATACAAGGTGAAGATCAACGTAGAAATTAACTCCCCAGAAACCGCTCACTCCAAATTCTAAAATTCAATAAGATTTGAACTGTCCTGTACAACAATGTTCATTATAAATATTTGCATAAGCAAAATAGTTTTAAATTTTTTCAACATTATTATTTTAATATTCGTAAGCATTAAGGGTTGGGATGAATCTTATATATTTATTGTTAATTTTAATTAATTCATCTAATTAATCATAATTTCTCCAAATATAAATTTCTCCTTATTAATAAAGCTTACAAAAATGTTTCCTACTGTTACAAAAGAAAATATTTCTCATAATATTTATACTATTGTAAATAGTTCCGCACATTAATATAAAAAGAAATACTTACTTAAAGTAAAAAGACAAGGTATAGCAATTAACGAATAGGGATACTCCACACTGAAAAAATCTAAATTTCTTTTTGCAATACTTATTGAACCGTGAATTTTGTAATCAAATGAGTTGAGCAAGGCATTGTTAAGTTTTCCATTAAATAGGACATCAATTGTTTCTTTTATCTACAATAAAAATATACAGAACAATGATTACAATTGATTAAGGTGAGCTTATTTTCACAAAAAAATATTACACAACCAATAAAAACTATTTATTTTAGTATTTAATTAAATGAAGCTGTTATAAATGTAAAACTATATTTGACCTTAATAGTTAATGCTAAAACATACAATTTCGTATGTTTGTAATTAATTCATATTTTTTTAATATTTAAAATATGATATTAAAGTTTGATTAATTTTCTTATTTAATTTGAATAATTTGATTAAAATTTGACTAACTTGTACAATTTGATAAAAAAATGTAAAGTATATATTTAATAAATATATAAAATAATCTCCAATCATTATGAAAGATAGTTATGTGTTCTATAATAATTAATACCAATTTGAAGTAGAGATTCCGGAGTTGTGAAGCCATCTGTACAGCAAACACAGGATCAATATTCTTCCAGTCGAGAAGGGTTTCAAAGTCACCAATCGTCATGTTGGCCAATCGATCGCCCAATCGTGTTACACCAGCCTGTGTGAGTCCTTCCCCAATCACAAAGGATTCCTTTTTGCTATCAGGATCCCGAGCCAATTGGAACAATTCAGCACCACTACTCTGTCCAGTAATACACCAATTCCAGTGATTACCGACGATGGAGTAATCTGGGCATTCTTTTGTTTTTTCTTTTGATTGAATCATCTAAATATATAATAAGAAGAATGTAAGCAAAATATAAATTTGTATTTTTACTGAAAGTTATATTTATATTTTGAGAGTAGATTTAGCTGCGTATTAAGTTGTATAGATACGATAGAAGATAGTAAGGATTAATTATTTGAACCAATCATTGAAGTGAAGCTATCACTTCAAATTCATAACATTAAATACACATTTTCAAATAATTTCTATTATAATTATATATCTAAAACAATTATCTCTATATAAAACTATGGCACACTCACATGACCAAATTGTTTTTTCAAATAAGCTTGAACCTCATCGTATGACTTTATAAGATCATTTTTAGAACTATTTTCATTTAATGTCTTGTATAATTTTTGTTTGACTAATGACTTTTTTGCCCAAAATGTTTCATCAGTAGAACGTCGCTGGCGTACTTCTTGAAATAGAAATATATCAGATTATAATTATCAAATGACGCTTATCTAAAAATGCATAATATAGAAAATTGATATTTAAAAAATATTCTTCATAGCAAAACTTTAATTTAAGATTTAGTTTCATTTTGTTTGAAATATAAGCTTTATTTTGGGGTAATTTTTATCACTGTTAGTGTTTTCATTATATTTACTTTTATTGCACATTTTTTATTGTATATGTTTTGGTTAAATTCATGATGCGAATTGTACAGTTCTTAAAGTTATTTATATATTATATTTAATAGAAAATTTATGTATTTGAAGTTTCAAACATTTCTAAATAATTAGTTGTGTATAGTATTTTTCGACATTAATTTGAGATTTACAGGAATTTTCTCAAATAACAAAATATTGTCAACATACTTTCACAATTTGCTACAATAGGAGAATCATAGAAAATCGTGAGCCACTCGCACTGAATTTCGCAGATATAGACCAAAAAACTGATGAGGAATCGACCGTATTTCGAATCTTTTTTCACAAGGTATCTTTTTAGAGAAAAATCAAGAAATAATAATAATGAGTCTTTAAAAATTATAATATTTCAGTTTAATATTTGTCAATTATGAAACATATTGGTATTATAAGCATTCTATTTTGTTTAGTATATAATTTGCAAATAAACTGGAAATATATATAAAATATAATATTTAAAAAATTTATACATAACATATATAGTTTACACTTTATACAAATGTAAAGTTCTGAATATTCGTGAGATTTAATAATAAAATAGTTATTTGAAAGTTAGTTTTTGTAGAAATTACAGATTAATGATATTTTTAGAAAAATTTGTTATCAGATAAACATACTTTGATTTCACTCGACTAAAGTTCACTGATTCTTCAACGCCCAACGTCAGATTGATATTCCTGACACAATTTTCAAACTTTATTTCAAGTTTATTACGACATAAGTCTATTTTATATCCGAAACCGATAGATCCAGACCAAATATTGATGTTAAAGTTGTAACAACAGCGAAGCGTTAAGCAATCAGAGGACAGATGACATTGGAGGCCTTTTGACAGCTTTTGTAGACTAGAAATCAAGGGACATTCTACGAAAAGATGTTAGTATACACGTAAATATAAGTATTTGATTTATAATGGGTAATTTTGTCGGTTATTATTATTAGTTAATCATTAACTTTTTAAAATAGGATTGAAAGTGAAAACCAAAATTATTATTTTATGATTATAGAAAATAGAATGGTTTAGTTATAATTTTAAAAGATACAGAATTACTAATTGTACAATACCCCACAAGCCTTTTAACTATAGTAATTAAATCTTGGAAACCAAATATATATTGAGATATATCATAATTTTTAATCTTAATCAAAAAATTAAATTTCATAGGTCAGTAAAATAATAAAAATTCAGAAATAGGAAAACAGTTTTATTAATAAATTTATATTCTAAGCGAATACAATTAATCAATCATCTTTTAAAAATTAAAATTAATGAGTTAAAACATACGATTATGCCAGCCATCAATGGCCGTGAGGGGTCCAAAGATACATTGACTATCAGAGAGACAAGGTTTTATTCCGAGATTTGTCAGAGCTCTATCAACAGCCAGCTTTCCCACAGTTTCTGTGGAGTTGCTTCCAAGCCATCTAATGAATCCCAAAATGGAGTCCCCTATAAGTTAAAACATCCACTAAAAATTCATTGGTCAAGAAAGAAATGGAAACAATGAAAACAAAAATTGAAATGTACCAGGAATACTTGAAGTAAAGTCCGAAGAACATATTGGCTTGTATATTTTAAAATTTTTCATAATATATTGCGGGACTGTACACTCTTCTCGAAAGCACACAGAGAAGCCGAGATCAAAAACGAAGTAAGACAATAAGGATGCTTCTTTGATCTTATAGCTAAACAAAGGATTGTAATATAATTATTAAGTAGGTAAGTTATATCATTTAATCTGTTTAAAAATTAAAGACTTTTTGGAAATATTGATTAAATCTTTCGTCCTATTTTACTGTGGTACAAAAAACTCTAAAAAAAGGTTAAAATTGAATATTGGGTATGATACCGAATTTTACCTTCTTCATTTTTCATAACATAATTGAATTAGTTTTCACAATTTGTAAGCCCTCGTATTTACTTTTTTCACACAATAAATTTTCAAATATATCAAAAAATGTTAATGGTTACACTCACGTGACATTTAAAAAATTCCCAAGAAAAATTTCTTTCGAAACTCCAATTCGTTCTTTCATTAAATTTTTCGTGAAATTCAATCTACCAATTACAACATTGAACTTGTAAGTACAAGGATTAAATGCAATCCAAACTTTGGTGCGGTATTTCATAAGAAAAAGATCCAGATTTAAACTACACTTTAAACTCCAACACGATTTTTCCGATTCACAAGTACGAAGGATGCGTGGTGTTAATTCTGATGTACACGCTAAATGAATTATTAAAGCAATATATAAGCTTCTTCATTATGAAAGAAAAATTAATAGAGTAAATAAATATGACATACTCTGTAAACCGATTATCTATGTTATCATAATTTTATCATTACGAGAACCTATTTTTCAATCATTTTTCTGTTCTATATATGCACAAATATATTATTTTTATAATTTATTCAATTGTAAATATTAAAAACTTCAACCTACTATATATATTATTACGAATATATAAAATTTGGGATAAAGACTAGCTTTTAGATATTTTTGTTGCAACAAATTAATAAACTAATATTTTATCGTTTATTTACATATTGTGAAAAGTATTGGTTTTATTTGTTTGTTTTTTAAAGGTGTAATAAATTTTTTAGTCATAAATTTTATTAAATTTCTTCATTTAGGTGATATTATCATTATTATCAGCGTTCTATTTTCTTGATACAAACTTTAATTTTTTAATATTTTTAAAAACAATAATAATATACAATTTTCAATAGTTTCAAAATCTGATTTTGTATCCCCATCACTGTCCAGTTTGTTATTGATGTTTAGACATTGCAGAACAGTTTCTCTGGCTCTGTTTGAAGTCACAGTTAGACCTTTTGTAACTAAGACTCTAACTGAAATATCGTCTAAAAAGAGAATAAAATGTGTTCATTGTGATAAAGAACAGAAATTTAATTTGATTTTGAAAAATATATTGAAAATGACACACCCGGAATTAAAAGACATTATAAGACTTACTTGCGAAACAATTGCTGAAGTTGGAATTGCATGTTGGGACCGGAATGACATTATTATGAAGAATTTTCTTCTTAAATAAGCATGTCTTATCTTTGAGACACAGGCTTACATTAAAATCGAGAACGAAATTTGTTTCATTGTCACTTTTTCTAATACTACCTCTGGAATAAATATAATTTCAATATTTGTATCAATTTCTCTGCTAATATTAAATGATTTAGCCTTACTCCAATGTGATAGCACCATATTTCCATTCGTTTTTCTCCCTCCAATTGTAATCCAACAGTAGCAGTGTTTCGTTCTTGTGAAATGCTCCAAATGTCAAGGTCATCTTACATGGATCGAAATGAATAAATGAACTGGCAGTAAAATACATATTTATTCCTGGTACAAAAATATCCATGTAACAATCCACTCGCCAACAGTTTTCAGATATTTTACAGAATAAATTCGATTTAGTTAAGGTGATAAGCTCGGAAAGACGAAAATGTTTGCAGGTTCGCATTATTTCAGAAGTCTTGTTTCGCAACACTTCCAGAGAAGTTTTATCAGTCTTCAAATGATATCCGAGATAGTGGCGTAGTTCGCTGGCTGTCATGCGAGATGGGATAAAAGAGTGTTGTGATTTTTCAGATTTAAAGACGCTAATTGGAATACCTAACTCATATTCTATGTAATCCATTGCTTTTTTATTCTCTAACTTTTTCAAATTACTAGGAATGTTACGCAGTTCATTGATGATTGTCTTTGTTGATAGATAATTTTTCAGGTTGATATTTGGCCAGATTATCGTACCATTAGGGGTACATGATGGCAATGGTATTAAAAAATCTTTTAGAATTGATAAATAAGGAAAGCATTCAATCTTTTCTTTACAAAATGTTGCACCCAAATTAAATAAAGCAGAATTTGGGTCGCTTCTTAGGACATATTTGATCTTTATTTCATACGTTTTACCGAGCAGATCCAGTTTCAATCCAGTAAGTAACTCTCTTTCTTCTCCTAAAAAAATATAGATGTATATATTATTAAAAATCAAAATTAATGAAATAAAATTATTACTGTATAATAATTTTGAATTATTTCAGTGTATTTTCATAATCAATATATTTTAAATGTACGTATATTTTTTTACTATTTATCGCGTAAGTATACCGAATATTTCTCGCTTTAAACGGAAACTTCTTGTCCACGAGTATGGAAACAAGGTGAGTCCAGTTTGCAACTTCAGACTACATGGGTCCAAACGAATCCAGGACTTAACAGATTTCAAGAATATTCCGAGTTTAAGATCTAGACAGCATTCCACTCCCAAACACTGATTGTCAAATTGGCATGCAGATCTTTTAGCCAAAGAGGCAAGCCAAAGTGGACAGCCTACGCAGAAAACAAGAATAGATTTTAAAGTTTCATTTAATTTTAATTTAATTATAACAATAATTGGAAACATTAATTATAATTCGAAAAGTTAAATAACTATATATTTAAGAAAACACGATTAGGTATATTGTATATTATAATTCATAAATTAAATATACATCAAAATCGTCCGGAGATTTTATAACTATATTTTTCGAAAGACACAACATTTTTTAAATAATTTTTATCTCAACATTTTATCTTTTATGTATTTAATGTATATCTTTCAATGTTTTTTAATATTAGGTTTGACTAAAATTGATTAAAGGTAACATTTAAATTAATCGTTTATAGTAGAAAATATCATTATAGAACAAACAATCCACTTATAAAATTCATTGATTATGCATAATTCTGTTATAAAAAATAGTTAGATGTATAATTTGTTTTATTAATCCACTTTATAATTACACGTTATCTTACTAGAAGATGGTTTATAGTAAGCCTCGATCCTCTCTTTTCTAGACAAATTAACAAAAATTCCGCGACCTTGAAGTTCCAATATAAGTTGCTCTGTTGTCATTTGTTCTGGACTAAAACATCTAGGTATTTTAGTTTCATTCTAAATGGAAAACTTAATTTGTATTAACAATATTCTGCCAGTATAAGCCACTATTTAAAAAATTGATGTGTAATCAATCTTACAATAAACAAATGAACTATTTTAATTAGCTCATCTCGACTCTCGTACAGTTGCAATTTCTCCAATAAACCAACAATTGCGCCCAATCCAGCTGTCCGAATGTTCAGCTTACGAAACAGTTTGTCGAATCCTACTTCGTCAGTTAAATTAAAAACATCTGACACCAAATCCCTCGCTATTGAAAAAATAGTAATTTGATATTAAGTTGTGAAAACATCCTTTAAAGATTCATTGTTACATTATATGAGTTACATGTACGTTGTAAAAGGGGTACAAAACAACAAAGAATAATGTCTACAAAATAAATAAATCTATAAATTCTAAAATATTAGACGTATATGAGTATATTTCAATATATATTTTTAATTAGAATATTTTAGTTTTAATCTGTGTTCTTTAGATGAAGAGTGTTTTATAATTGCTTACTTTATAGTCAAGTAATATTAAAATGCTTTTTTAATTCATTACATTTCACACAATTTTACAATTTATACAAATTTATGTTCTTAATTAGTAAAATAAAAAAGCAATCCCATTTCTAACAATTAAACACAAATTTAAAAATGATTCTTCGAACCATTATAGATGAAACATATTATCATAAATATAATAATTTTAAAAAATTAAAAAAAAGGAAAATCTTTACAATTTCAAATAGATAAATAAATTTTAATTATAACAAAAATATGAACATAACTACATAATTTAACACGTATTTATTCACATAATACAATTTATATTAGTATGTAATTATAGTAGTATTGATTTAATTCCAACTTACCTCTTTCCCATTTTGAAGACATGTTCTTCAAAATATTATTTGCTGCATTTCTTTTACGACGAGTCAAGGTTGTTTCCAGCGGAGGGTTCGGAACATCAATATCTGTTGGTGGAGTTGTGCTTCTGCTTGGACTTGTATCCGATTCATCACGTTCATCTGCAGCTTTTCCGTGCATAATTACATTTTGCTTTAAGTGATAAAAAATTAATTAAAATCGTTTAGATTTAACATCAATTATAATTTTTAATTAATACGTTTTTAGTTTAATTAAAATACTAATAATTTGTCCTTATATGGTCGAAACTACAAAACGTCGAATAATTTATATTTCCTTAGAATTACTTACTAAAAATATAATATGATATTCGGAACACTTTTGCACCCAATTAGGCATTGTAAGAGGCTTTGTGGGAAGGAACCGAGTAGGATCGGTGTATTGTCCAGAAATTTTCACAGAAAAATGAATATGATTAATACAGTGTGTTGACGTCGTAATCCCGATAATGTCACCTTGATACACCTAATATAACATACATTACAATACAAAGTTTAATGTATTAAAGTAATATATAAACAGTGAATAATTACTGGAAAATAGTCTTTTTATTTAGAGATAGAATTTTATTTATAATCTGTCAAAGTTTATGATAGATTAATATTCTACTTTCTCAATATAACCATGTATAAAAATAAATCACTTTGAATTAATTAAACAAAAAATTATATATTACAAATAAGAATTTCAATTATATAGAATAAATTTGAAGCATTACTTTAATCGAAGCTGGTTCTTGTGGAATGTCGTCTCTTGGCTTGATATTGTTGATAGAAATAATGTGATCAATAAGAAAACTTCCTTCGGAGTGTATAATAACTTTGTTGCTGTTTAGTCGTGATATTCGTCCTTCGAAAGGATTTTTAATCTGAAAATAATGAATTTATCGGAATTAAATCTTCACATAAATTTTACCCACAAAGAAAATTTTATTATTAGTTTTATAATACCTCCTTTCCAGGTGAAACTTCCAGATCGACACCTGGATCGTCATAGCTACCAGTAACTGGATACACCCCAGTATCCGAGCAACCGGCCCCCTCACTTCGAATACGTCGCGGGAATTCAAAATATGCTTTCGGTCCAAATAATCGGTCGATAATCGTTCGAGATTCTTTATAGCTACATAAATAGCGAAGATTTTGCAAATCAAGAATTCTATTTCTTATATTTAATGATATATGTTTGATATTTACAACTTTAACAACAACTAATAAGACAGCCATTTAAAATTATGTCTTTCAAAAATATTTCAACTTACACCGCATTTAAGTTTAAATAAGATCCAACTACATCAGATGTAATATCTGAAAATAGTTTAAAAGTTTCAATGAAAGGATGAGCCAAACGCTTCAAATCTTCAAGTGGGCCTTTCAATCTTGTGGTCGTTTCATTAAACATATTCATAAGTTCAATTTCCATTTCAAACTAATTTATATAAAATAATAATAAGTCTCCTTTATATTTTTTAATGATTATGTTGTGTATTAATTTTTTTATATTCTACTACAAATAATAATAATAAAATAATAATTCAAACACAAAATTGTAAAGTGAATTTAGCTGGGTTTTCAGGACGAAATGAAACAGACTTGAAATATTTAGACATAGATCAAAATAAAACATATTTTTTATATACTCCTCTCTTTGCGTTTTGATTGAAATATTGTCAAATATATGATGTAAATATTAAAAATTAAAATGTTGTATTATGTTTCGATGATTATTTGAATTGATTCCACCAATAACCTTTATTTTAGTTATAATATGAATAAAATAATTCTTACTGTCATGTTTCGCCTGCCGCTATTAAAAATTACAAAAGCTCTTTCAAATTGTGATTGTATTTCTTTTACTTGTCCAGTCATATCCCACCACTCTGGTTTGTTATCTAAAATAATTTTGAAATTTGATTGTTTAAATTATTTTAATGCAAATGAACGTTGATTCATATAATTCAAAGAAAAATAAATATTATTTTACAATTAATTATTTTTAGATCTGAATCAATTTAAGTATTTCTTAATTTAATTATTAAATAAATTCGTAATAAAATTATTATATTTTAGAGGCTAACATCGCTTATAATTTTACTATACAAACTGTATGGATAATCTCATTGACAATCAATATTCACCTGATCCAAAGCTTTGTTGTCATTTTACTTTTTTCTATACCTTAGTTCATAATTACACAACAACCTTAAACAAATTTCTTCACTTTCTCTATGTGTTAATTTAATTAATAATTTAGCTTAATCATGTTAAACTAACAATATGAAGTATATAATTTTAAATAGTAAACCTTTAAAAAAGTAGGCTGCCTCCATTGTTTTATTTTTGGCGTCCAGGATGCTTTGTACCCCAATTTTGATTTTAGCGACAGCTTTAGAAATTCCTGAAATTGCTTCCATGGGAGATTTAAAAAAGTTACTCAAAGATTTACCAATTATGTGGACGCTCTCTTGGATTTGTATCCAGCTAATAGGTATCTGAACTTGAATAACGTCGACAATCATCTAAAATTATTTAGCAATCATAAGTTCATTGAATATGTATAATTTAATTTGTCTAACATTTAGATAATAAAATTTATGGAAAACTTTTAGAAATTATACAAATGTATACATCATAGAAATCCTTGACTTCCGATTTGATAGAATTGTAGAGGTCAATCACTCGAATGAAAACGTTGAGCAATGGTCTGGCAAACTTTGGAATCGCGGTTTTGTCAATTTCCCCGATAAGCTGAATGGACTCGGTAGCAATGCGTCGAAGGTCTTTCACCTGATTGATATAAAATTAAAAATATTGCATCAGTATTATAACTTAAATAAGCAGTCTTCATTTTTTAATAAATAAATTTTTCATTTTTAGAATAATTAATATATTTAATTTGAAAAGAGGGTCATTAGGGAACATTTCACATAATTATTTATATCTATCAATATAAATAGAAAAGTTTTCAATAATGATATATGTTTTAGGAAATTCTATGTATTTAATTAAAATGTTTACTTTGTCAGGTAACTCATCTAATGTATTCGTCAAATTTTGTAAAACTATCGGAAAACTCTTGACTCCAACTATTATTCTTTTAAATCTTTCGATGGGCTGTTTGATGTTTTTTATCAGTCCATTTTGTACACTGTCCCAAAACTTAACCATATCCTCCAGTCTATCGAATCCATACTCCTGTAAAATATAGATAATATAAAATGGCAATAAAAAAATTAAACGTATCTCATAATAATGACTTTGTTCTGAGAATGTGAAATTAAAAAAGAAAAAGAAATACATACAGATTAAAAGTATCTGACAATAAAACGATTAAACAGGCTAGCTTTATAAGAATTCACTGCAGGTATGCTGTTTTAGTCATTGCAGGACTTGCATGTTTATTTATTTGTGTAGTATTTAATAAGGTTTCTATAAAATTTCATAATTTCGAGCAAGTTCCATCTTATGTATTTATGATAAAAATGCCTTTTTAAGTTCAAATTCATTAAAATTCAATATCTTAAGCAAAGCAAATTGTGTTACCTGCAAAATATTAATGTTATATTTGATATCACCAATTAAGCATATTTTGGTATCCAAAACATCTTTTGAGATTCCCAAGAAACCAATATGAGCTTTAACATAGGCATGGTCGTCTATTGTTAGAGTAACTAGGCCGGATAAATCTAATATGCAAAAATAAAGCGAAGATTTTTTTAAATTTGAATAAAAATTAGTCTAATTTATTTAAATATCAAGTCAATTGCATTAGAAACATTTTCTGAAAATTTACAATATTTTGTGTTGGATTAACCACTACGAATTAGTAGTATCTTTTATCTAAATTGTGAACATTTTTGTTCAAATTTATTAACTGAAAAGCAAAATATTTTTGCAACATATTGATATAGTATAGAATAGAAATTTTATTTAGGTTAAATAACGAAGGATAATTACAGGCAGATAATTTTACTGATCGAGGTAATATAATAATTACTCATTAACCAAGGAACCTAGAAAAATTGTCAATAACATCATTAATAAATAAGTTTATTTAACTAACTTTATTAATGATTGACCACAGATACTTCAACTCACTTATATCTACATTAAGTTCATTTTGTGACTTAAATCCGATTGATCCACTAATTTTCTTATTGCCTATTGTTCGAGCCCAATCGATAGTTGGTAGGGCCAAATTAAACTTAATTCCTGCAAGGGCCCGTCTCTCTCTGACAACAACGTCGTGTGAAAGGCTCATACCGGAGGCCTCGTGCTGTGTCAAGCGAGGACATCGAGGTGCTGAGCATCTACAAATAATTTTGATGTAAATTTATCAATAAAAAAAATATATATTCCTATTTTTTTGTCTATTTCCTTTTAAATAGCCCACCATAAGCTGTGTAAGGGGAAAATGAATCGAAAACTTTTTTATAATTATAATTAAAAATAAAATATCGATTGATATCGATTTATGTAATTTTAATCTTTATTAATATATATCAAGTTAATTGAATAAACCGACATTTGGATTGAAATTAGAAAAATATAGTTAAGATCTAAGTTTAACAAATTATATACAGGGTGACCCATAAGTCGCACACTAGTAATTTTGTATATATTACTACTGATAAAACAATTGAAAAAGGTATTTATTAAATTAAATTTTCAAATTGTTGTTCCAACACGTTTAACATATTTCAGTGATATGTATTGGTACACTTAAATCGGATTTTTTTTAAAAAAAAGGGGCGATAAATGAAGTTATCAAGTTGGCCATTCAATCGCCCCACATTTAAAATGAAAATCCAGAAAATTCTGCATGATGGTTGAAATGAGGTATATACTGCTCATCTTGATGGAATTATGTGTTTTTGGGTTTTCCCTCATGGAAGTCATCTATTGTAGGCAGCAAAAATGTATTAATAGAAATAAAATAGCATATATTTTTCAATAATGGCATGGTTAATGGCCCATCCTGTGTAAATATATAAATATAGATAACAAAAATGTATACCCTTGTTCAATATTGCGCATGACTTTGTAAACATTTTGAGCACGTGGGTGTTGTTGATAAGTATTGACAGCTTCGTAGCGGAGAGAGGGTTCTTCGTTAAAAAGAGCAGTTTCCAAAAGCAATTCAGCGGCCTATTTTTAAAATAATATTTATTTTATTTCTAAGTAATAAGCAGAAGAAAATAGTAAGTAAACATCTGGATCATATGTACGTCAAGGTAAGATTTAATTTTAAATTTAATTATAAAAATATTCTCTCATAAGAAAAGCATCCCTTCAAAGCTTTTTCGCATAATTGTTTAAAAAATTTAATTATTAATAATAGTGCTTAAACTGTTAAATTCGTATTTCAGATTATCATTTTCCATAACTTACCTTCTCATCTGAGAATCCAAGCAGTGCATGTATCCCAGCCCGTTTGAAAACGTAGGGTGTATCGGAATGGTTGAGATGCGCAGCCAGAAGGTCGATGGTGTGCGGAATTTTGCAGTTTCCCAGGGCAACAATAGCTGTCGCTTGCTTGTGCTCATCCTCTTCAGAGTCCTTCACTGAACGACGTTGTCGGTTGAGTTTCCAAGAATGAGGATCTAATTAAGATAGTAAAATAGCACTTCAAATAGTTAAAATGACTACCAGTATAAATTCAGTTATATTATTCTTCTATTCTTCTCTCACCGTGATATCCGACTTTTTTCTTGAGTATTTTCACAAGTATCTGAGCCTGCTTTTGCTCCATCGCATTACCATGTCTGTGGAGAATGTTAATTAACGACCCGAAAATTAAAAGCATGCTATCGTGATAATCTCTCTCAATACGAGTTGTTGTTTTGTCCAAAAAAGGACTCAGAGCGATTCTTTTAACAGAGTTTATAATTACCTATTAAAATTAAAGGACAACATTTTATGTGAAAGTGTCATGAAATCATTTTTAAAAGGTTTAAAATGTTTAATATTATACTCGTATTGATTCAAAATCAATGCAGAGCAGTTGTAGTACACTTGTTAATAGAAGTTATTATATCTCTGTATTCCAGGGGTATAGATAGTCAAATATATCCCCATATCAGCATCCACATAAATCAAGAATGAGCAAATATCTGTATTTTAACTTACTGGAATGGGGGGTGTTATGTAACCAACAAAATGGGTGGCTGTTCTGTGTAGCAACTCCATAGAATGCTGTTCGGATTTATTGAAAATAGCCTCAAAGATAATTTGTTGGGCAGATTCTGTTCGCAAACTTGCAAGAGCATCAATCATAGTAAGTCGATTATCTAGTTCATTGACCGAACGATTGATCTTCGAAAAATTACTATTTATTAAAGTAAAAACCCCGTTTATACTATTCAAAAACAATATAAGAATTTAATAAAATTATTATTTACAGATAAATATTTCCAAATAAAATATTACATTTATCAATACGAGTGTTTATCGCACAGTGTTTTAGAATGACCCAAATAAATAAGATGTCTTAAGAAGACTAAATATAGGTATATCCTTTTTTAGATATAACTTCAACTTTGGACCGCCGTTACGTTAATCACATAAATAATTTATTAAAAGAATAATAGTTAGGCCAATCATTTACTGAGATATTGTTTCTCATGGATGTGTAAATAAAATTCATAATATTTCTCTGTAGGTCCATTCACGTTTTCAACGCCTACTCGTAAAGGTTATGATAGATTGCTGTAGAAAACTGTTTCTGATAATAAAAACAATCTAAATAATCATTTCTACGTTTTTGGCTGTGCAAAAATATTAAATGCCTCAAAATTTTCCAAAAATTGTTTTAAAATTCGTCAATCTCATTTGGATACTCACCTGACATCAATATAGGGAGTAACAATATCAGACAAAAGGTCATCAGGAATACTTTCCAAAATATTCAGAAGTTTTTGAGAACAAGAGTTTTGATGAGGCATTTCTGAAGAAAAATAATTGTTTATTTTCTATAAATAGGTTGCATTTTGTATAAACTAGATACAAAAAAATCAAATTTGGTTCAAAATTATTTCAATTATAAATTTTTTTTTCATTTATTTTGAAATCAATCTAAGGTATTGATTTATCTCGTCGTTATTACTTCGAAATATTCTTGTATTTTATTTTAAATATTTTTCAATAAGTTGTAAATAAAAAATTCTTATAACAATTTTTAAAAATAATACTTTAATCAGCCCTACTTCTGTTTCGGTCAACATTTATGCATGTCATGTTTCCCTCGATTTGATTCTGAATATTTTCTTTGTTACTTATAACATCCTTCATCCTCATTGATCTTGTCACCTGTGCATTCTAAAATGTATGATCTTTTGAGTAAAAACAACACACTTCAAATTGTAAAGTTATCATACTAAATAACGTCTATCCTGAAGTATCAATATATTTATTTAATGTGTTAATATAAATTCCTATAAAATGTGTATGCATTAATTAATTATAATTCTATAAAAAGGATTCCCTTTTTTATTATGGGGTGAATTCTTTGAAATTTATGCTAAATTTTCACAATAACATATGGAAAAGTAAAGCTTTTTGATAGTAATAAATAATTATTATAATATCAGCAGATTTACGAATATATAACTTTAATTGTAATTTAATGTTTTAATTTTTTCATTGACTTACTATAAATACTTCCAATGTATCTTCGATGACATCTTTCGGGACTATTTCCAAATAACAAGGAACATCTATAAAATCAATCAATTCGGCCACACCGTTGGATTTCAAGTGAATTCCTGGCATTTCGTTTTCCATTTTGTCATCATTCGAGTAGGAATAATTACCGTTATGACTCATAATTGTTGGTCGCAACATCCCGAATCTGGTCAGTTAAATAAGATTTTCGAAGTTGTGAAATAATCAAATTAATTGTAAAATTTTCAACTAGTTAATAATAACAGGATGTTATTGAATAATTAAATGTCGAATAAATGCAAATTTGTTGTAATTATGTGGATAATATAAAAGTAAAAGTTTTAAAAAGTTACTATATTGATTACATGCAGATAATATATTTTCATAACTTACGATTTTCAATAAATTGTATATTTATAATAAAGCTTAAAGAATACCAGAATATCTATTTTCTTAAATTAAATTTAACACAGTATTCAAAATACTTTTAAAATATAAACAAAATTTATTTTTTGTGAAATAAACTGAGTAGTTATATTTAGAAAAAGATAACAATAGAAAAGTTTTCATAAATCAATAACAAAGTCAGAAGCGACCAATTAACTTCAGTTAAATTTTAAAATAGTTCTAAAATATGTTGTATAGTTTATTTTATTTTTAAATATTTTTGTGAATGATTGGAACTCACTCAGGATGAACTTTATGATAAGCACTTGCTCGTTGATCGATTTCAATTTTGTTGGGCACATTATGATGGTGGTTGACAGTAATAGTTTTTGTTATATTCATGTCTCCATGATTACCCATTGATGTTTCGAGTTTTCGCTTAGTAAAGACCGTGTTGTGCTTACTGCTTACTCGTTTATAGCGGGATCTATGACGGCCTTCAATTCCTATCTCGTCCACATCGTATGAAGACTAACAAAAAAATAAGAAATATATAAAATATCCTATTGCAAATCGAACTCATGAGAATAATTAACTAAATTAGTAAACTAGAAAATTTGCAAAGATTATTTCGGCTGGAGGATATAAATTAATTATTATTTTAAATGAATAAGTTTTATAATACAAAATATTGTCGTATTCAATTTAATGTCTTATGATTAATAAAATGTAACACTTGAAACACTGACTTAACAAAGTATATATTTAGGAAGACTTGTCATAATGGAACAAAATACAACCATAAAAATGTATTTACGCTCGAGTTAGACTGAAGTTTTCCACTGATATAGCCAATAAGAGTCTTCTTGAAAAGAATGACGTCATAGTCCTCATCCAGAGGATAGTGAACCTTGAGGATCTCTCCATCAGAAGTCACTACAGCAGAGAACCATCCGTCGAACTTGTGGGATGTTAATAAGTTCTCTGTATAAATAGTAGAAAAAACTCTGTGTTTGATGTTTCATATGGTGGTTTATATGTATATGGAATTTATATGGACATGTATAAAATTATATTAAAAATTATATTATTAAAAAGCATCCAGAGTAATTCCAAATGACATACTAGACTTACAAGAGAACGATTAATTTTAAATTGTTACAATTATTAAATGGTATTACTAATTCCTACTTGAATTTTTATCGCGACTATAAATTAAAAAAAAATAAACTTGGTCAAACAATATTATTAAAAAGTACATAATTATTGAAACAATTTGAATGTAAAATTAACTGTTTGATTTAATTTAACAACAGTATAGGTACGTTTTTATTATATGAATAATCCATGTTAAAGTGTAACATTTGATTTGATGTAAAATGAATTTTTATGTAAGAAAATGAAATTTATCGATGTCAATAATAGAATTATTATTGATATCATTTAAATTGTACACATTTTCTATTTCGCTCAGTATTTTATTCTTTAAAGTAGACATTATGCTATGAGTGATCAGACAGTATAACATATTTTCCTCAATAATTAATTTTTAGCTCCCTAGGAAAAGTCAAAGTTTAAACAAAGAATATGACAAAAATTTTCTGGATATGTTAGTATAGCAAAAAATACAATATCTCAATGTTTAAAAAGTTTTAAGGCTCGCAGTTAATATTGATTATAATTTATTTATGCTGTATACTATTTTATCCATATTTCTTTTTGTTTTTTAGAGAATAAATGTTTTCCTTTTTCGTTTAGTAAGTGTGGATAAATACATATGGTAAAAATATTCCTCACTTATGTTAGTAACAAAAACAAAGATAAAATAACATAAATTTAAAAACTAATTTCGCAAAATAAAACTATTTGTAAATGGTCGCATTGAATAGAATTTTTTAGACTATTGCCATCACTTATTAAAAACACCCGAAACGTGGGTGGGGACTTTGAACTTTTTTTAAACATATACCCAATAAAGCGTTTTTAAAAATTACTCTCTTTTATTCTATTGTAAAGCATGTTTAACTTAGTGTTTTCTTTTCTTTCGGCAATTTTCCTGAACATCATCTTTAAAATTAAAATATTTGCTTAAATAAATTTGGTATCATTAATAATTACTAATAAAAATAACACAATATTTCGTAAATTTTAAACTTTGAGGTCTATAAAAATTAAAACGCGATTTTTTATAGTGATCTAATGTGACACAGATCGAAATCGATATAAAAACAGAACAAAAACTGGTTAATCGATAATTAATCGAAAAATTTACCTTCATGAACGCCTTGCTGCATTTTCGCCTTGTGAATATGAAGCAAGATGTCTTTAGAACCTGGCAATATCTCCAATCCAATCTGAGACAGAATATTTGCATCACACAATAGTTCATATTTATTTAATGGATGTTTTAAAATAATTATGACGGTAATAAAAAGAGCAAAATGTATTTTAACTTATTCATATATTCAATATTTTCTATTTATTGTATAGTTAGGGATAACGCATATAATAAAAAATATTTTAAAATTATGATTATTATCGTATAAATTTATAAATATATTTTTCTATATTTTTTAACTATTATACTTTTAATTTTTATGGTTGAGTGTGTGCTTGTGCTTATATTAAATACATCTCAATTATACACATACTTATTTGTATTTATTGTTTGTCTATAATGAATCTTTATGCCTGATTACTAATTACCTACTAAGCATTTTCTTACAATTATATGTAAATTCCCTGTCACTATTAGTTTATGTAAGTCCGTGTCGGCAAAAGGTTGAACATTGTATTTTATTTATAAATAGGTCGATGTTTATTCATAAAATGGATTATTAACACATATTGAAGCTTTATAGGTTCTTTATTTTATATATTACGAACAATTTTAACCAGTACTAATCTTAATAATTATATAATTATTTTTATATTTTAATAACATTTTGGACCCTTTATCAAATTCTAAATTAATTTTTCTAATTAATTATAAGTTTAAATTAGATTTATTTCTTCATAATATATAACAGCTGCAAATAAATCGAAGAAATTGTAAATATGTACACATAATAAGAAAATGTTTAATACCTTCGCCTTATAAATTACGGGTGGATTTCCTCGAAGCTCCATCATAGCTCTCACAGTAAAAACGTATTCTTTGCATTCTTTATAGTGAACCAACGATTCTCCTTCAAACAAAATTCCGAACAAAAAGACCAACTTAACAAATAGGTTCATCGTTTTAAAATATTGAAAAAAATTGTGTTACAATCTTTTTATTAGTTTGTCACTAAGAAATATATAATGAACAAATAACATTTTTGATTGTTTAGAATCATCCAGATAACAATTCTAGTTTTTGATTGGATGCAATTTAACAACTCTGACCGCAATACAGAATATATATATCAAGTTTGAAAATCATATTTACATAAACAGCTGTTGGACACTTCAATCTTCAATATCTTAAATTTACTTAATGAGATAATTAGTTATTACTGTAAAGCTACGTCATTAAGTCAATTACCTTGTTGTGCATTGATAAATATAACAGTCAAAACACCTTTTGGCGCACAGAGAAGATTCGTTCATACAAGGATGCAAAGTTTTTTAGGTTACCAAACGGAACGAATTAAATAAATAAACTCTATGGATCAAGTACTCAGTATTTTGTTCATAAAAGGTTTTAATTAAAATTATAATATTTATGTTAACATTACAATTTTATATCGAATATGTTGGAGTGTTATATTCAATGAATATGGTTGCCGAAATTGGTCACAAGTGATAACTCGACACACTGCGATAACTCGACTTATCCAACATATACACTTGAATAACTCAATTTTTTCCACATGTCCGACCAACATATCCACTTGGATAACATGACTTATCCAACATATCCACTTGGATAACATGACTTATCCAACATATCCACTTGGATAACATGACTTATCCAACATATCCACTT